>OMNZ01091714.1:0-10572 GCA_900303255.1 Lesueurigobius sanzi | reverse complement strand
AGAGGATGGACGCTCCATTTCTCTGGCGTTGCCCACGGTGAGAGGCGGCGAGCTGGGGTGGGCTTGCTCATTGCCCCCAGCTCAGCCGCCACGTGCTGGAGTTCACCCCAGTGAACAAGAGGGTCGCGTCCCTAAGCCACATAATCTGAACCATTTAAACACTTGGTTTGACATTTATTTAAATCTTCTGTGTTTTTCTTAAACCTTATTTTATTTTTTAATTTACATATATATATAAAAGAAAAATCCTCTCCTCGAACCGCCACCTTATTGTGGTGAAGGGGTTTGAGCACCTGAATGAACCTAGGAGCTCTGTCTGGGGCATTATGCTCCTGTAGGGTCTCCCAGGGCAAACATGGCCCAGAGGAGTGTCGTGAGGCCATCCTCCCGTGGACCCACCCCCTGCAGGAGGAGCCATAAGGGATTGGTGCACTGTGATCTGGGCAGCTTGGACTGCAGCCCCCGCGACCCAGTGACGGAAAAGGGGAAGAAGATGGATGGATACACTGGCCAACAAAATGTTAGCCAAAAAGAATCCACGCACAATCCAGCCCTATAGTAGTACTTTTGGAGTACTTTATCAAGATCTCTGATTGTTTTCGAGTTCATATGAACTCAAAAACAGTTTGTTGAGCCAGAGAAGCTCAGCTGCAGGGCCTGATGTCCAGTGTTGGGAGTAACTCATTACAAAAGTAACTAGTTACAGAAATATATTTACTTTTTTCAGTAACTGGGGAATATAATATATTACTTCAATAAAATACAGTAATATATTAGTCATTACAATCGAAGTAACTCAAGTTACTTTAAGTTGCAAGTGCAACTCCACCTAAATAAGATGCAGCACCAAATCAAGTTGGATACTGATGTAGAAGTGACTTGTGAAGCTAATTTCGTCAAAACAAAACACAAGAGAATGTGGATGACTGAGGAAAAGGAAATCTTTGATTACATGTTAGCTTTGTGGCATTATTCTCCCTTTTTTCAGTTTATATTTTGCTAAAAGTAACTCAAAAGTAACTCAAGTGTAACTCAGTTACATTTTTGAAACAGTAAAGCTGTAACTAGTAATATAGAATATATTACAATTTTTAAGTAACTTGCCCAACACTGCTGATGTCACACCTAAGCCTGACTTGCCTAATTTGTTTATATTTATTTATTTGGGACAGTGCATGTCAATGAACACACATTGTGCATGTAAACATGCCACTCTAGATTTCCATCCGTTGTTCCACACTCTCATTCATCCTGCCTATTGTACATGTTTTTAATGGTAGAGGAAACCTACAGACATGAGGAGAACATGCAATCTCTACACAGAAAGGCCCAGTCCACGCCTGGGGATCAAACCAGGGACCTTCTCGCTTGTGAAGCACCATGCACTAACCACTGTCTCTGCCATGAACCTTTGCGTTCTAAAAGACCATCCTCCTTCAGCTTGCCACAGTTTAGATTTCCAAACAGCCTTTCTTGACCAGTGCAGTCAAGATGGCGACTGTAGTGCCTCAAGTCTTCGCTTTATTCTATCTTTCTCCTGTTTGCTGACATTAGGATTAGATTTAAACCAAGCAGATGCCCTTCCTCTGCACCGCAGACATGAATTAAACAACAGCGTATGATGGAAGGGCCACAGAACTGCACTCATGTAAGTATTGATTCTTCTTCTGAAATAATGTTACAGAAGTGAACACTTCTTTATTGATCTCACAATGGATCATCAACAATCCTCACACTTATCTTCCATGTGTTGCCAAAGTGATATTAAAGGCCTTGTACCCAATTTTTCAAATTCATTTTTCCTCGTTTTAGTATTGAATTTATACACACATTACACATTTCTACATATCACAAATTGTGATTGTGTACATATTTGTGATGTGTACATATGACATACTATATGTACTAGGGCTGTGCTCAATGTATCGTATCAGCAATATATCGTTACGGAGCACTTGGTAATACGTGTATCGTAGCAGGCACCTGTATCGTGATACTCAAATTATAAAAGAAAATGAATTAAATCTGCTTGTTTTACCCCATGGTTTATTCATAACATCACAACACGCTCATTAACTACTGCAGCTTTCAGTTGCTGAACATATTTGGCTTAATAAAAAATATTGTACCTATGAGATCATTTTTCTTCAGTTTCTTTGGAATATGTATTCTATTATGAACGCTGCATCGGGAAACACTTGTATCGGGTACGTATTGTATCGTGAAGTTGTTGGCAATACCCAGCCCTAGTATGTACACATATCACAAATGTGAGCCAGTTTAATCTCACCGTTTCTCCATAGATTTCTACGGGAAATTTTAACTTCAAGAGCCATTTTCTCAACATGCATTTTACTGACTCTTACAACATCTGCACTTCCGTAGCACCCAAAGTCATCCAATTTGCCTCGTCTTTTCTTCAGAACAGAACAATATTTTAATATGTAATAATTACTAACCCCATTTATTCATTTTGAACCCCAAAAAACAAGGTGAAATTTGTATTTTACTGATTTTTTCAGTAATAACTAAATTATTCAAAATATGTATTTGAATTTATTCAAGCTGGAAGTCCCTTGAGATAAATCTCTCTTTTGAGGGAGACCTGGCCAAGAGGCACCGGTAACAGTAACGAATCAATGAAGCACAACTTAACAACTAAATTCTTGTTTAGCTATTAATTCCCCTCGAATATTTAAACAAAATAAACATGGCTCTATCCAATGTTCAAATTTTGTCACCAAAAATATAGGCAATTTTGGCCATTTATTCATGAAAACTTTCATATGTACTTAAGCATTTTTTTTTTTTATTAAATGAAGCGCGCATACACACATTTTTTCTCATATTTCTGGAAAAGTTTTAAATTGATCCCATCAACAAATATTTCCCCCTTTTCATGGCAGAGTCTCTCCTTCGAGCTACTTCTACTGGTAACTCTAAATGTGCATATGTCGAGTCTTATCTACAACAAATGAATACGCTTCTATCATTACAATACGGTCAATGAAATCTCATTTATTTCAAGGAAGTGCAGTGGTTTACAAAAACTAAAGTTTGCAGATCGGCTCCATCTTGTAAAACGAAGCTGGGTTCTGTCACATTTTACCGTCAAAAGTAAAAACTTTACTTTTTGAAGTCAATGTTGAGTAATTTAACGACAACATGACAATAAACTTTCAATACTGCATTGATATTTTACCTTTTCTCGCCTTAGTCATAGTCTGTAAGTCTGAATTTATTACAAATTTAACAGAATGCACAAAATTCTGTGCTGGTAACTATGGCAACTGTCAAAATTCCCAGTCTTAGTTTATTGCCATTTCTCTAATTCCTGGAACAATCCACATGAAACAAAAACTGTCACAAAGTGCAATGTCTTCTCTGTCAGCACACATGAACCAAGGTCTAATTATTTTCTCATAAAGGCGTCAAACAGTGGTGACTTTCAGCCATAAGAATAATATGGCAGGTTTGTGAGTCCAGTCACTATCAAATAATGATCAAAGAAAACATTTGGACATTTCTCTCCCATAGAGTTGTATTGGCACTGCTCCAACTGAATTCTTTAACTTGAACACAATCTGAAGTAAGGAACATGAAATAAATATATTTTTTCGACAGTCCCTCCCTTTACTGATCTTGGCAACACGTCAGACTCACAGGATTATGTACGGCCCAATGAGACGAGTTTTCCTGTGTTCTTGGAACAAAGGGTTTTCTGGTCCAATCAGGAGGGGAGGGGGAGGGACTGTCTACTTATAAACTTTCTCTCCTTATGTTGTAAACTTACAGGCTTTCGCATTAAATGGATGTGGAACTTATTATGCGGGGAAAAAAACTTGAGATTAGTGCATAGTTGACCTTTCAGTGCCCAGTGGTGTTATGGGTGTTTAGAATGGAGCCTTTACTTTTCATCACAGCGGCCTCTATGACACTCCAAGGATTAAATGGTTATTAAGTTAAATGAGATTGCCTACCAGAAACCTGTTTAAAGATTTCAGACCAGTATAGGTAAAAGCTGAACAAGAACAACTCCAATCCGCTAACTCTGATCATTTCAAAAGCAAAATCCACATTATGGACTGGGATGGAGCCAAAATCATGGGAACAGAAGACACCAAACATCAGCGCTGGATAAAGGAGGCTATTGAAATTCTGAAACGTGCCCCAGGGACAGTGAACCGGGATGAGGGGGCTTTTTTGCTTTCATACACCTGGGACGCTGTACTGAAGAGGTGGTGCTGTCGACTCAAAGACAAACGGCACCAAAAAGTGTAACTCAGCTGAGAAGATACACAGCAACATCACGTGACCGACTCTGAGGAGAACTACAGGAAGTGAGCAGTCCAAACTGTCTGGTACGAAGAACCTAAACTGGTCAGATCCAAAGGAAATCTTTAAACGTTTGGGGACTAACAGAAACTTTAAAAATATTCATCCTAGATCAGAGGTGTCAAACTCATTTTGGTTTGTGGGCTGAAATTCACCTACAATGGCGGGTCGTGACGTGGCGCATATATTGTAAATAGGGATGGTCTGATATGGAAAAATCCCCTGCTGATATCTTTTTATCTACAGCGCACTTGAAATGCCTGCAGCAGCGCAGATAGGCTCCTGATCTGACTGGGGCAACAGTTTTTTTCGCATGTGCTGAAAGAATTTATGACTTTTATAAATAAAAGAATCTCCAGCACAGATTCACACAAAAATGTCCCCAAGAGGAAGCAGGATTTTAATCCGTTTAATGTGGAGCAGAGTGTGGGACAGAGGTGCAGAGCCACAGGTGCTTCTGTAACAAACCAGACTAACCTAGCGGGCTGGCCTGCCTTTGTGGACTTTATTAGGAGTCAGGATTAACAGAAATCTTTTCTGATGGATTGGATGGCTCTTGCCATTGGTTTTAAACGTTGATATTAATATTGGTAAATATCGGATAACGGCCACAGCAGCGATCATCTCTAATTGTACCAAGAAAATACTATTCACAAAACATTTTTTTCAATAAAATAACTGTAATAATTCAGCACATTTGATTTTACATTTGGTCAAAGCCCTACACTGTATGATAAATAATAATAATGGCTTCCACTTGTATTACAAGCCTGTGTCACCAGGGCCGTAGCAGGAGTTTAGTGATAACAAGGCGAAAATCTGTTTATGTCGGGGGTCTGGGGGAAATCTTGAATTACAGATGTAACTTAGTGCAATCTGGTGTGTTTTAGATTAACATATTTTAATCAGTCTTATCACACAATAATTAAAAAATAGAAAACAGGCTGCATTATTACTTTACTCACCATTGTTTCTTTTTTATAGCAACACTTACAATTTACTTTTATTAATTTATTATATTTATTTATCTATTGTTTTTAAAATGTATTTATTTACTGTCAAATCCTGATTGGACATTACATTAGCTCCTTGTTTCTCTGTGTTGACGTCTGTGAAGTGATGGTACAGGGTCACTGCCCTCTGCTGGACAAGTGTGGTATTGCTTCCTTTAAAAAACTATTTTGGCTTGGTCAGCATTTTGGTTATTATTATTTGTTACATTCATAACTCCTCACAGGAATGAGCTAGAGACTTACTTTTGCTCGTGCTCAGTCATAAAGCCCGCTGTGGTGAAAAGTAAAGGCGCCACTGGGTCACTGAAAGGTCAAATAGTCACTAATATTAAGGTTTTTTTCCACATTCAAAAGTTCCACAAAGCACAATAACATAATGCTTGTGTAGCAATTTGAGTTGAAAACAGCATTTTCAGAACTATAGATGCTGCAGATCGTCAGAAATGATTCAAAAACAAAACCCAAAGAAGTATATTTCCTATTTCTCCCATAGCTTTTAAATTAAACTAAAGCATACATTCATCGACATTTCAGTAGGATGTTATTGCAGTTGTTCACAGTCCCTTCATCATAAGTTGGAGCGCTCCTCCACAGCCTGAGCAGCAGAAGGAATAAAGTCTGTAGAGTCCCGGAGCCGAGTGCGCCATAGTCCGAGCTCAGTGGGTCTGGGTCTGGTTCTGGAGGGGGATCTGGACCGGGGCGGTGGTGGGGTGCAGCGGGGTTAAGCGTGAGGCGGTCTGGAAGAAGTACATCTACAACAGACGAGAGAGAACAGGCTTTTGAGGAGGGGACACACTGCAGTTTGAAGGTTTTGGGCCACTTTGCTCTTAACGTGTGCATTTTAATTATCGCACTCATTCAATGTTTCTCCCGAAAATTTTTTGTAAAATTGTCATTTTTCTCAAATCGCTGCGACTGCAACTTCTCCACTTGAGTAGCTCCTACAAACTCCAATCTTTCCGGTCTTTACTTAACAATATTTTGAATGTTTGTTCAGACAGATTTGTCAATATTTCATTTCTAGCCTCATTTCTTTTTAACTTTTGAACCCAAATGTAAGGTGAAATTTGAATTTTTACAGATTTATTCCCTTATATCGAGCTTATTAAAAAAAATAAACAAGATACCCAAAATCCCCTCTGAACACATCTTTGTAACTAATATATCAACAAACTAAACCCATACATTTAAACCAGGCTTTATTCATTATTTACATTTTGTTGCTGAGATTTTTGGCATTTTTAAATATTGAAAAATCCCACTGAAAAAAAAAAGCCAAGAGAGAAGTACAAGAGTGGAAAGTTTGGCGTCTGTAGGAGCTACTAAAGTGTAGATTGAAAAAAAAAGAGGCTTTAAAGTTTGCGATGCGTGTATATCTGCAAAGTCATTTTCCACTGGCTTCTCCCAGAAAGGAAATGACCATATATGGATTACAGTGTCTTTGTGGTCGCTTTACCCACGCCACGCAGATACCAAGTCAGTCAGTATTTGTGATTGGATACATGTGGGAAATAGGGGTGGGGGATATTGACAAAAATGAATATCTCGATTAATTTTTATCAATACCTCGATACTGTATATGTTTGCAATCCTTCAAAGAAATGTGTGCAAACTGGCAAAGAAGGTCCTGTTGGCCTTTCTGCATCTGCCCTATTATTGTATAGATTTACCAGGAAATAAAGATATGAGACATTATTGATTTAAACATGAACCAAGTTACTGGACTAAAGTCATATTTATTATAATACAAGAACAGTTTTAAGTTCCCGATTTAGATTTTTCTATTCTTTGTACCTTCTTTAAAAAAAATAAAAAAAACTTTTATTCATCTCCAGGGGGGCAATTAGAACACAGCACAGAGCAGTTTGCACATTATTAAAAATATTTTATAACCAACTTATGTTTGTTTTATTTTAAAGGAACAGGCCACCGTTTTTCCATCCTGAGATATGTTCTTACCTGAGCTTAGACGAGTTGATGCGCACCTGTCTGCGCATCAAAGACGGTGTGTGCACGGACGTCGAAGTGCTCCTAAGGTGTTATTATGCCTTACAATATAGTACCACTTTTTATCAGCTTAGAAAATCTACATGTTTAATTTTGTGTAACTATACTTGGATCATGTAAATACTCACATAACCGTATTTAAATGGGAAAACCTGGACGACCTTGGTGGCTTCTAACTTCACCCCTGTTTGGGTCCATAGGAATATACTGGGAGAGGCTAATGTTAAGAACATCTTTGGTCTTTGTGCGTGACTGAGGGCGCACACAAAGTCCACAGGTACGCATCAACTCGTCTAAGCTCAGGTAAGAACACATCACAGTACGGAAAAACGGTGGCCTGTTCCTTTAACGCAGGGGTAGAGAACATATGGCTCGGGAGCCAGATGTGGCTCTTTTGATAACTGCATGTGGCTCTCAGATAAATCTTTCTTAACACAATGAGTAATAGGGGTTACATTTCATGATTTCGGGTTCCCCTGAAGATGACCATGTTGTGTGTAACAATCCAGAGCAGAGCATATTGTGGTCCAAATTCATAAAATCCTATGTTGGTCATAAAATACCATTCTTCTCCACATTGTGTGCATTGTCCAATCACAGTAAAAATATTTTTTTTCCAACATGTGAAAACATAAATTTGTCCAGGAACAGTCCAAAGACCAAAGGCTGCTCTGTGGCCGTCAAAGTGAAACTTACCAAGAGGCTGTTCACTTTGGGGCACATGCTTTTGTTTTGTATTGTGTTTAGAATTGTGGACACAGGGGAATAACTATTGTATCTTTAAAAAACAGAGATCATTAATACTGCCTAATAATAAATATTTATTATTTCATAACTAAATGGTTACACCCCTAGTAAGAACTATTTTATGGAAATTCACACATTTTGTTGTATTCAGAGTGAAAAAAACAATTGTATGGCTCTCACGGAAATAAATGTTAATGTATGTGACTTTTTTTTGGCACTTCCCGACCCCTGCTTTAACGTCTGCATTTTGCAAAAGTATGGAGTTACATTTATCGGGCCCCGAGTGTCCCCTGATCCACTGACCTTACAGCCCACGGCCAGCAGGGTGTGCAGTGCCACTATGGTCGCCACCGTGGCCACCGCCATGGGCTTGGTGTCGTCCCGCACCGCCGGCCAGAACGTCAGCACCAGCACCGAGCCCGAGATCACCATGGCAACGGCGACCAGCGTCCAGCGCAGCCACTCGTAAGGGATGATCCACAGAATCTGAGCGGATTGATACGACAAACTGAAATAAGTGTTGCAGCTCTGAAGGCGAGACCCTGCCGGTGAGTTATTATGGGTGTTTAGATGGTTTCCTCCACCTGTATTATTGTCTATGAATGCGTTTTGAATTTCTATGATTGTAACTGATTGTTGCCAGGGCGTCACTGGCCACTGGCGGGGCACTCACCGAGGTGGGGATGTAGATGAAGAGGGAGTAGCCGTAGACGCACACCGTCTCCAGGAAGGAGTAGCCCCCCACCTGCCTCTCCACCCCCTGCCGCCAGCTCAGGAAGCCCCACAGGCCGACGGGCACCAGCCAGGCGTACAGGAAGATCACCACGGCCGCCACGCTCACTGAGGCACACGCAAGGAGGTTAAAGCCACACCGCGGAACGAGAGCTGCGCAATATATCGCTTAAAAGATGATATCGAAATTGTTGTTTGGAAGGTATGCAAATTTACAACATTGAGTATATCTCCAATGTAAAAACAAAATAAAATAAAGCTACAAAAAATACAAATTAAATTAAACTTAATGTGTCATCTCTCAAAATATGATATAATAGTGTTTTTCTGCACTCTTTTTGACCACACAGCAATCTAAATGAAGATGTTTGCCAGCACATTTTTGCATATTTATGACGGTTTCGTAATATCCCCCAGCCCTATGATGAACTGCAGGTTATGTCACATTTTCTTGTGTGTATAATGTATATTATGTTGGGGTAGGTGCTTATAAGCTCTTTTGCTTCAGCCTACTCCTTTTGAGCATAATGTTTACTGCTCAAATAAATAAATAAACTAAACTAAACTAAACTATACTATAAGGTGGACTGTCCAGTGGATGAGTTTAGAGAGCCTCTGTGCTCCTCCGATGATTCTTTCTCCCTCTCACTAAAAGACCAGCTGTGAAGGACTGGATTTGAGGTTTTGTCATTCAAAATAAAGAAATGAATGAATGAGAGAGCGACTGGATACTGTAGGAGTGTGTTGGTGTGTGAAAGCCTTTACTCCTGTATGTGTTAAGATGAATGAATGAATGTGTGTATTGAAGTTTCAACCAGGAATTCTGAGCTAACCAGCTCACAAATCCCCCACTCACCCAATATACACTAAAGGAACAACAGTAATGACATTACAATTACGTGGAAATTGACAATAGACAATCTTATGTCTTAAAAAACACAGCAAAAAAATAAGCAAAACCATCACCAGCTTAAAAAGTTGCCTAATTCTGTGGGATGAACGTCCGCCCTGCTGGTGCAGATGTGTGCAGCCCATAGACAGTGAAAAACATGGACGTAGCATCACTACTGACACCAAGGAAAAGGAAAAGAGGCATCAGAAGATCTTTAATGGACTTTCCTTTAAAACTTTTAGCCCCATTTTAAGTCATTATTTTACTGACTTGTCATCCTTACTCCATGTGTTTGGCTTAATGGGCTATATGCACGGTGAGCCCACGTGACCAACTTCCTGATTTGGGGACCGAGAGACGCATTTCCGCCCTGCATCAAATTGCATTGAATTATTAGCAGGGCTCAGACAAATCCAAAAATATGTGAAGAAGATAACGTGGAGGACAACGATTCACTGATGGCAAGTCAGTGGCAGTGTGTTAAAAACGCCATGTTGGATGTGAAAACTGACCTGGAGGAAACGTCAGTCTTCATCCAGGTAGGAACTTTTATCTCCGAGCTAATGGCTAGTGTTCAATAGAAACAATATAAAATTTAAACAACTAAATAATAATTAAACTGCTGACAGGCCGCTTCTTTATTGTGCAGCTCATTCAAACCTTTGTGCTAGTTTAATTTTTTATTTGGTGTTAGCCGTTAGCTTCGAGGCATAAACACCTCTCGTTCGGAGCACAGAGGTTCCTGCCAATGAAGTGGTTACATCCGACGTAATGTTTTTCACCAGTTGCTGGTCACATGGTCTCAGTCACTCGCTGTCCGCTGACAAATCTTAAGGTTAGTCTTCG
>OMNZ01091702.1:0-27149 GCA_900303255.1 Lesueurigobius sanzi | reverse complement strand
TAGTTACTTCAAATGGGAGGAACACGTCAGCACTGATCATTGACAATAATTCAAGTTTAGGCTTTCATTTAATGCCTGTATGACTCTTGGATGTTGCCTTGATGAAAACTAGAAACAAATGTGACAACATGGTGTAACGCAGCCATTCCCAAACTTGAGAGTCCCCCCTTATACATCCAAACGGATCTCTTGGGTCTCCCCACTGATAAGAATTCACGCTATTTAAAAGAAAATGTCATGGTTTTCCAATGTTTTTTGCTTCGTGTTATACTGTATATACAATACAAGGAAACATTGGCTGCAAGGTAAATTAAATCATATAAGCAAATTCATACAAAGTGGTCTAACGCAGTGTTTCCCAACCAGGTAGGCGAGAGGTTAGCAGGGGGTACTTGGAATAATTTCAGACAAAAAATAAGATGAAACAAATCGTATTTTTTATTATTCTGGTCAAAGAAAGTACATTTTAAAACATTTAACTGTTAAGAATGAGATTTTGAGAGTATTTAGCTGTTTTTTTTTTTTTTTTTTTTACCAGTTTTTATCATTCACTTTCTAACTAATCAACAAAACCATCCAGTGGCATTCCAAGGGTGTCTTGGGGCCCCAAGCAAAAATCAATAGGGGGCCCTATATACTAGATATTATTTACAATACTTAATAATACTATAGGTCGGCATGACTACATATTATACAAATATACTGTATATATAGAGAGGCTGCTATTGCAAGCAGCATATTCTATCATAAATGTATGTATTAATTAGCCCAGTGTTAATGATTCAGACAAAAAAATACTAAATAATTTGCATTGCAATAGTCGAGCTTTTAGCAAAACAATAGGCCATGGTCCAGAAACAATCCAAGCACAAAACACTGGATTAGATAGTTACAGACCATCTCTGCTGAATCAAAGCTAACACCTCAGAGCACACAGTCATTTAATATTGTAGCAGCAACTTGTTGGAACATTTGACAAATTGCTAAGCAATCTTAAATTAGGCAGTCCGTTAGTGAGGATCCACTCGTGCCAGCGGCTCAAATACACACTCCATCAACTCCACAAAACCAAGAAAAATATCCCACAGAAGATTTGGTTCATGAAATGGCAAAACTCACCGCGATGTTACAGAAGTGAAGAGTCAGAATAAAAGTCCCAAAGCCAGGGTTAAATCCTTTCAAATCATAAAACTACTGCAGAGGCATCAGCTACTTCCAAAACAGAGCCAGAGGGAGAGGAGGAACACAGCGCGTCACCTGACCCCTGACTTCCCAGCATGCACCTGTCCTCTGTTCAATAGTTTCTCTAGCTCTCAGAACAGAGGTCTTGGATGTTTTATAATAAACAGGTAGGCTATATTTCCTAATAACAAATAATAATAGGACAGAGTTATAACTTAGAATGTTATGCTCAAGAAAAAGTCTTCCCTCTTTTCTCTGAAGATAGAACCAACTATGACTGAGGTGAGGAGGGACTGGGGTATGAATAGCGCCAGATTCACGTGTGGTGAAAAGCGGTAAGTGCACCATTGCAATTTCAGTTGACCATAACAATGAAGTTGTGCTGCCGTGAGTTGGCTGATTGATGGCGTTTTGGGGGCCCCTGCCAATTTAGGGGGCCCCAAGCAGCTGCCTGCCTTGCCTAATGGCAAAGGACGCCTCTGAAACCATCGAAGCAGGGGGTCCTCGGAGTATAAATGAAAGGCCCAAAGGGTACGTGAGACATAAAAGGTTGGGAACCACTGATCTAACGTATGAACTGGAGGGAAAGCATTTTGAGTTTTGGAGAAGTATGCATTAATGAAACCGAACACAATTCTTGGTAATTCTGCTTGTTGGACCTTCAGGTTATTTTAGCATATTGCAGGACCTCGAATCTAAAATATAGGTGGGCTGCTGAATGGAATGAGATGGAAATGAGATGATGAAATGGTTAGGCTTATTAGTGATAATATTGTACTTTCTTTTTTCAACCACAGTAACACTGCAGGCATCAAGGCTCTACTGGCGGTAAGTACATCATGCAGACACACACAGACACACAAACATCAAAACAACACAGTTCAGTGTCACATTCCCTTCCCTCTCATCTTAGGCATGGTCAGTGCTGCCAGCGGGCCCAGTGCAGTCTGAAGCTCTGCTCATTTGTATGTTGATAAAATGTAATCTCCAAGGTGCCGGCTTGTATTTGTGAACACGATCCTGGTGACATTTGCAGAATGCCAAGCAACACATCGCTCTTCCAGCCCCAGTGGAAATGTGTCTGTGCCCATTGAGGTATGGCAACATTGAGGTTTGCAGCAGAAATGACCAAGTTTGACTGTAAAAGTATCTATATAATACTATAAATCCAAATGCAATACAATAGTGTCTTTACATTTTAAATAATTAGCTACTGTACATACAGTATATTAAAGGTCATAGGTCAAATGTACTTTTTTATCTCTTAAATGTGATATTATATGAAGAGTTCATTTGCAGAAACAGATATCTCTGTTTTGAATTTTTTACAATATAGTTTTCGATATTCATTACTGTGCTCTACAGGGGGGACCAGTGGAAGTAAAGTTGAATAAATTTGATCCATAACAAGTGTCTTCATATTTCTGATTCACTAAAATAGACCTGGTCATTAAAAACACACCTAGACAAAGATAAAATTACAAGCATATATTGATTTTTGTCAATGGCACTTATCTGTTTTTGCAAATAAACTCTTCATATCGTCATCAAAAACATCTTGAGTGATGTTTTGTTTGATTTGCACATACAGTATAGTACTTAAATGTGTCTTTAGGTCATCTCACTTTTCCATACTCAAAACGCCAGCCCAGACTCCGATGAACATTGTATGGCTTCATCCATGAAGTTTTCTCTCTTTTAAATTCTAAAAACATCACCAAACTTGTTCTGATCCTGTATGTGGTCCATTTGAGCCATCTACTGAACTTCCAAAAAATATCAAGGATATAAGGGCTCCAGTAGTTGATTTTAAAATCGTTGGGTCCTTGAGCAAGACACTTCACCCAATGCCTATGTGTGAGCAGCCTCGCTTCTGTCAGTCTGCCCCAGGGGAAACTGTGACTGCAAATGTAGCTTGCACCATCAGCCTGGAGTGAATGGACCCCCTCCCTTTCATGTGTGAAGCTTTGGGTGTGAAAGCCATTTATAAATAAAATTCCTTTCCCTCCCTTTCCCTTAAAAATACAGTCAATATCGGCAAATATTGGCCACGGCAGAAAATGTTCAAATCAGACCATCCCTACCAGATAGTATCGCAGGTTGTCTCATGTGTGGAGTCAGTGAATAATGACTACAGTGAAGCGCTCTGAGAAATTTGTGACCCAGGCTTGTAAAGCACAAGCGTAAGCCATTATCATTTCAATAATGTGAGCTGTCGGAAACAGCTCCTAACTCAGTAACTGTTGGACTGTGTGTCTGACCATGTTCCTCTGTGCTACCGGATACATTTATTTGTATTTCCTGTCCAGTCTGGCCTGTTGTGTAAGAGATTAGATTACTGTTTGTTCCAGACAACACATAATAATTTGATGTCCATGTTAATTTAAATTTGGTTGGTAGCAGTTCGCCACAGAGAGTGGGCGTATTATTCAAAATGGTCTATTTCAAGCTTTAAAGGATGTTACAATATTGTTCCTTCATCAAAAACACATTGGAGTTGCTCCTGAGGCCCTACGTAACCAGGATGCTGTCTTATTGTATTTCCTGTTTATAAAAGGTTTTTGGTTCAGTTTAGGGTGAAACCAAAATGCTTTTCTTAACATATGATCTCTTGCAAACTTATCCGTCTTTCACAGAGCAATGACTGCCAAACACAGCCACAACTACAGAGCAACACGTGGACATGTCCTGACAGTGCCATGCAAAGGTTTGTTGTAAGGGGGAGTGAGGAAGGACATAGAGTGTGTAACAGGCTGGAGCGCTCTCGTTTCTCGTCCTCTGCTCTTAAGTGTAGCTGCTCCTTCACCTCTTCCGAGATAGGCTGGGGTTTAGCTGGGGGCGGCTCCAAGGTAACTAACTCCTATACTGTAAATTAGTTGTTGACCAGACACATACTCCCTCAGCTGCTGCCTGTCCATCTGATGTGTAGTAGGCCAGCCTTTAGTCCTCCCGGTTCCTCCATTTTGCGATGCTCGAGGAGGTATGTCTGTTTGTTAAGAACCAGGCAGTGTTGGAGGAATATGCCGACTCCAGTAGCCTAATGATCTTTTCCAGTAGATGTATGTACCCAACATGGCTGCCTCGTCTTGGATCCCCGTCGGCTGTGTTTCCTCTCGCCTGTGAAAAGCTGCACGACCTGGTGAAGTTTGTAAACCGAATGGAAACGACAACTGTTTGATGGTAACTTACGAAATCAAAAGTACACTTGAATTGAACAAACCTACAGTAGAACATGACTTATGACATATTTTTCTAATAGAACTTCTCATGCCTTTTATTCAGTGACGAACCGGTGTGTCCTTTAGTTGCTTGAATATGAAGATGGCGTTGTTGGGTTCAAATGTATAATTTTAACCTCTTAAGCCCGTGGCTGTTTTTTCTGAATTTGGTATACATATCCTCTGGAAGGCTTTAACAGCTTGTAAAATGTCTACAATGTTCATATTGCTCTCATATGATATGAATGTCTATGTGGATACTGTAGATGTGAAAATTTTCAAGAAAATCATAGTCTAGGCGGAATCCCATTGTAAAAAATAGGTAATAATTTGGCACTTTTTGGCCAAAAAATTCTAATTTGTAATATTTCAATGACATTGAACATTTTTGATGCTTTTTATATATTGGATCATAAGATACAGTTTTTCCAAGAAAAAAAAAAATACACATTTTTAAATATAGATTAAGATTAAAAAGGATTGTCTCTAAAAGTGGCAAGTCCCCAAAAACGGGGACCTTAGGACTTAAAAGGTTAAAATATTTTAAAACATGTTGCTGTTTTTTTCTTTCAAGGTGAAATTTTGAGCATAAAATAAAAATAAAATCTGGCTATATCCATTATTCTGTCGTTGAAAATGTTGGCAATTTTGGCCATTTTTACATAAGATTAAAATAAACAAGGATTGTCTCTAAAAGTGGCAAGTCCCCAAAAATGGGATACGTTAGGGCTTAAGAGGTTAAGTATCATTCATCCACTCTCTTTTCACAAGCGCATCCTTTAACTGGAAGAATAGCAAAGGAAGAATTTGAATATATATAACATTTTTCTAATCAGCATACCCTCCTCTTTAATATCTTCTTTGTATAAGATGTATTGTGTGGTCTAACAAACTCTCAGATTAGTTACAGTATCTTGTCTAATGTTGGAGATGCTGCAGGTCACGCACAATACTTTGCCTTTGCAGTTTGTTTTGTCACTCCACTGTTCTGGCATATTTCTTATTCCTGCCACACGTAAAGGGAGGGGATATCACAAATAAATTCACAGGTCCACTCGACTCTTGCGTGGCATCTCATTCGACTTTACTTTTGCTTTTCAATCTTGCCTCTTTGCACCAGGTCAGAAATGCTACTCCTGCGGTGTTGTTTCCATCCAAAGAACACAGAGTGAAGTAGAAAGCTTATAACCCACCCCACAAGAACAAAATGAACAGTGATTGAAGGTGGAACAACGTACAACATTCCAGAAGTTAAGAAAAGGAGATGAAGGTGTAAAAAACGACAGGTTCACATACAAATGTTTTGTTGTGTAAGTGATAATGAGAAGGAGACAGTTCCCGCTGCAGCAAGGACAGACATATGCTGGATTTTCTGACACAAGGTCGGTTCCCTCGCCTGCGTCATCAGTGTAATTGTGTTATCAGAAAACGGTGACCTTTTCAGACGTGGGCTGTTTGTAATTGAACGGTGTGAGATTTCACACAGTTGCTCTCTTAATCCGCGCTCTAGTTAACAGCCCTATCGCCGCAGCACCCGGTCACTTGCTATGACAGGTCGCCAGCACCGAAAAGCGCGCACCCCAAAGGCTGTTTAAAAATACATGACAAATTAACGTTACTGTCTTGTCCTTGGTTCGAAAACAATGGCTGGATATAGGACTAAACTCTCACTCTCCCCCTTCTTCTCATTTATAGATAGATGAAATTCTTGCCTAACTGTGAAAATGTTCCTTCTCTAATGTTGGGGTCCAGTGAAAGGCATTTGAAGTTGAATTTCATTGTTCTTGGAATGCATCGCTATTGTCAAGGAGGATGTATCTGGCAATGGCAAGTTTGTTCTTCGGAAAAAAAATTAATTGGTTATACAAAATGTTCCTTGTAGATGGCAAAGAACTCAGCGAAAATGCCACCGAATCATTGTTTTCCAATTTCTGATTGTGCCGGAGAGGAGAAATCGTTTTGTTCTTTGAAATGGTACAGATAATTCTCTCAGTTGTGACAAAAACTTTCTCAAACCTATTTTTTTTTAAACAAATGAATATGTCAGTACTACATGCAGAACACTGTGTATCATCTTAAATCACAACACTTGCATTTGACCAACAAACTTAAAAGGACATGTACACCTCTTTTATCAACCTTCGTCCCCTCTCATCCTTCTCCCGGGTGACCTATGTGCCACATAGTGTACCTATGATGCAATCTGAAGAGAGGGGAATCTGACTTTAGCGATCTTGTTGTTTAGACTGACTTACTTTCCTTCAGTTCCCCTCCCCGGCGTCCCCAAGGACTCCTGGTGTCACACAGAAAAGCTCTTATCAAAGGCTCTGTTTGCCCCTCGACTCCCAGATCAGTGTTTGAGCAAAATGAAAACACAATCAGACGGGAGGAAGTTCAAGGAAGGAAATAAGGCAGTGAATGGAGGCAAAATGGAGTAAGACCGATCAGACTATAAGATGAATACGCTTGGAGAAGGTTTTTAGCACATTTAAATTGAGACCATGCCATACGTTGCTGTGGAAATTGAACCCTTTGCCCGTGATCAACCACTTCTTAAGTTTGGGTCTGGAGACTAACAACGTTGTAACATGGCTTCTAATTGGAAAACTGAAAAATCATATTGGATTCTGTTATCATATAGGAAAAATATAAAGGTTTAAGGTTGGAGTGATAAAGGCCATGGCAGATGCCCCACCTCGAAAATGTCTGAGAAATTAAGTCTGTTTTAAGTTTTGTTTTGTACTTGGTTCTGTTGGTACATGAGAAATCAAAGCTTAGTGAGTTTTAGAACCACTGACACTTATAAAGTGCTCATCATTATTCTCTGGCGTTCAGCCGTTGTCCGGGCGAGATAGTTAAAGAAAAAGTGTTTAGCTGAGATAGAAAGGTGATAAAGAGCAGAATCTGCAACTGAGTCTATTGGCAATTAACAATCCCATTCCCCTGGTTCTCCTTGAAGCACATTGGACAGGGGACTGTATCTCCGAGATCCATTGGTCACTGTCAGGCAACCGCGAGCCCCCACGTCCAGCTAAAATCAGGGCGCGGTTCGATATAATGGATTCCTATTGTTTGTGGCGGCCAGACAAACGACACAGAGGGGCAGAGAAATGGCTTATTGATGAGAGAGTGGAAGGAGTATCGGCTGAGAGCCCCTTTGCAGAGGATAGGGGGCGCTCTCATCTCATGTGTGTGCCTCCCCCTCAGCCACATGGGCATTAGAGGGGTTGCAAAAAATGGAGAGCCCTACTTTTGCTAACTTCTGACTATCTTTTGTTTAGCTGTGTGTGTTCTCAATCGTACAGGAGTTGTCCATTGTTGGAAAAGAGTCTTCAGTCTTCAGCTGTAGTTGAAGCATAGGACGTTTCGATCTTAGTCCAAAGATCGTCATCAGCTTAATAAAGACTTGAACATGCTCGAGGGTTGCCCTTAAGAGTCCTATGCTTCAACTACAGAGTACAGATGACAGAAGAGTACAGATGACTGAAGAGTACAGATGACTGAAGAATCTTTGCCTGCGATGTCTTTTGTTTAGTTGTCTTGTTGTTTGGTGGACCTTGCGACCGCCAACAACCGCTCACACAGGTGTTGGGTGAAGTGTCTCCACTTGCTCTACCATCTACACCAGTGGTTCCCAACCTTTTCTCCTAGAAGTCCCCCCTGGTCAGGTTGGATACAGGCGGGGGGCCCCCATTCTGAAACCGCAGGCTTCCTGAATACATTACAATGTAAAAAAAATGGTTGAATTATTTCAAACCAATAAGTGTTTTCTACACATGCAGTCCTTTCTTAGTCATTTTTTTGTATTTAATTTACTCAAATAATATCTCTTATGGCCTAACCCTCTGACCAGACAAAGCTCTGGGCCCCCACTGCAGTTCCAGGCGCCCCCCGCCCCCCAGGTTGGGAACCACTGATCTACACCACTGCCACAAGGTTGGGAAAGTTGTTGGAATAGTTGCGTGGTGTAATATGGGAGTAGAGATATTTCATAAACCTCCATAGACCTGATGCAATAATGGTTTTCACACCTCCCTCATAGGAACGGGATTATGACTCTTTATTGGGAGCTGAATCTTTGGATCTGTTCATTTAAAAGAACTATTCAAAAGACTGACACGTTTTTTAGAGACATTTCTTTAGGAACCCAACCAGGAAACTCATTTTATCTGTGAAATTATTCACTCAGAGGTACGCATTTGGATTAAAAATACTATATATAATTCCAGCAGGATTCTTTCTAAACTTTGGAATGGGTGTCAATCAAATAAAACTCTTACCAAGTACCTTTTCATGGAAAAAAAAATGCTTTGCTCTGCTCATTTGCAAAATTGATTTTTAGAAAAATTGAATAAAAAAAATGAAAATAAATAAATAAAAATGAATTAAATTAAACAGACAAACTTTACATTTACTAAAAGAAACAGATTTACTTTGCCACTTCTACCTCATGACAAATTGCCTTTCTGTTTGTACTTATTCGCCGAACTATCATTTTAGAAACATTTAATGCTCCAGCTCTCCCTTGCCTCTGCTGTTCTACAATTATCTATTCTTATGGAAAAACGGCAATGTTTCCCTGGATAAACAAGCTAACAGCCCAGAGGCGCACTGAATAAAACATATCAACACTGAAATTCTTTCCCGTTCAAGTGTAGGCTCTTTGTAATTCTCTGCTAATTTGTTGGCCTAGACGGACCGCTTTGTTTCTCCATGTACGACATGAACCGCGCCATTTGATCACAGATGTAGCGGCGGTGCTTTTACGCGGCGCGGCTAGCAAATGTAGTCAAGGTTATACGTATAATGAGAGGAATATGAATGGTAACTATATCAGTTTTTATAAGAATATGCCAACGTTGTCATGAATAGATGGAAATTCAAATCCTTTATGAAGTCCAGAACTCCACAGGGCATACAGAGTAGCGTATAAATCATCCTTCATTGTAATTAAATTTCATACTGGGTGTGATTAAAAAGGAGTGGGGCTAATGTTTTATCATCCATGTCATTGTTATAGTTTCCTCCCTCAGCGCCATAGGACACTTTCCAGTTAATATATAGCACTGCCATCTACATTATTAATGCCGTGGAAGCCTTACCACACCAAGTCCAGACCCACCACTAATTGGTAGTCACAAGAGAAACAAAGTCTGGTCCTATTGCATGTCAATTTTTTTTGACAGTCTAAGGTCGTCAGAGGCAATCTAAACAAAGACACTTCAGTTGACAGGAATATGATAGTTGTACATGGAAAAAATATTTTGAGTTTGGCGAGACACTGCAGGTGAATAAGGACAGACATGAATATGAAGAAAAAAGTTTTGCAAGATTTATTTATTTAGTTTTATTTTATGTTTTCTTTAAAAAATAACACATTTTATGCATACAAACTGACAAAATTGACTTTATAATTATTATTTAGGGGCATATAACACATAATAATAAGACAATAATAAGAACTGAGCTAAAAGTAACCTACAACAAAGCATAAATACCACGCCAGCCTGGTTTCCTCCATGTATTTATATACCTGGGGAGACTGGTTCTATTGAGGCAGCAGTTCAAATCGAGGCGGGACTAGAAAAGCCCAGGATGTGATGTGAACGCACAGCAGCCATGGGCAGGCAGTGAATAAAAGCCTTCAGCGCAGCCGGATTTTCAATTAAAACAGCAGTGGTAAAACTTCGCTCTGCTACGGCCGCCATCTTGATTGTTGTGGTTCGTTTTGGGAAATTCTGGAGCTGAAAATTACGTATTGCAAACTCTCGCCTCCCGCGCTATCTGATTGGCCGGGCTGGATTGTCCGGGGGATTTCAGCCATTCAAACAGCATCTCCCCATGTAGCTAATACAATGGAGCAGGGGTTTTCAACCAGTGGTCCGTGGCCCCCTGGTGGTCCGTGACAGTACTGCTGGTGGTCCGTGACTTGCTATCCAGTTTAACTACTAAAAATACACTAGGGCTGCTGCAAATTGAAAATGTATTAATATCAAGTTTATAAATCTCTTTTAATAATTCTACTTTTTGAGAACACAAAGCATTGTAAAATAAAGTATATAGCCCTCTTTTATACAAACAAATAGGCCTATATTGCACACACGCACACACAGTGGGCCACAGACTACTGCTTAGTCTGAATGGTGGTCCCTGGGGCAGAACCAGTTGAAAACCCCTGCAATGGAGGGAGCCAGGCTGGCATGCCAGGCTATAAATACATAACAAAGCAAAACAAAACAAATATATATATATATATATATATATATAAAAAACATACCTCATGATGAAGTTGTGTTTGCAGTATACTTATATTATAGTATATTATATAGCTGCATACCATACCACACACACACATACAGCATAAACCCTACATACACGTACAGTAAGTTCACATGTACATGGCTATTCTGGTCTCATCACGCTAAATTGACTGACGATTAGGGGGGGGTGTAACGATTCAACAATCTCACGATTCAATTCAGATCAGGATTCAGGGCTCACGATTCTCTATGGATCACGATGTGCGTACAATATTAATAGGCCTAATATTTCATTCCCAATTAGACAAAAAACTATATACAAGCATTTTATTTTATTTTAGCCTAATGCTTTCTGATTTTCCAAAGCTGCTTACTTAATGATAAAATATCACTCACAATACTAAACAAAATTGTAGTGTTGTACTCAGCGCTGCTAAGTAAACAAAGCAGCGGACATGCGGGCCATGTGTGGGCCATGTGTGGGCCATGTGTGGGCCATGTGCTTTCTTAATTGGTTTCGGTTTCAGACTGTGCTGTGGGCACATGAAGTAGTAGCATGCTTGCTTTGAGGCTCATTCATTCCTGGACAACTTTATACTTTTACATGTTGGAAACAAAGATTTGACAACAAAAACAATACACAGGTGGAGAAGGATTATCACCAACTTTGGATTGTATGCATTTCTTGATACCATGTGCTGGAGCTACACCAGGATGTTGACATACAGTCGTCGTCGGGAGAACCTTAAACAAGCCCACGCTGATTTAATGTGTTTTTGGATTAATAAACGTAACCTCTGGACGTCTGCAGTGGTAAGTGATGACGACTCTCATGAGTACAGTTTGTCTATGCGCACAGCGGGCCACAGGGCTTATAAAAAATAAGAAAATATGGACTAAAACTTGCATCGTGGCTTTGGTACGATGCAAATCGTGAGAGTTTAGCATCGTGTTACACCCCTAATTGCTATTTATATGTTCAAGAGAGCAAAACCAAAAAAAATGTTTTGCCCTTAACTTTGATTTGTGTTAAACCATTAATAAAAAAAAAAACACAGGGCAATAGACTGGAAGACTAGTTGGAAGTCGCATGGTCACTTGTTAATTGTAGTTCACTTTCTTACTCTGCTCCTGAGAGATGTTGCATTTACCATAAGTCATTTCTTTCAGGTTAAATGAGGAAATCAAACCTCGAGCAGTTTTTGTTCTGGTAAGGACAGAGCAGGCCTGGAGAATTGTAGACAGACAGACAGACAGACAGACGCTGTCAGACCCAGACAGACATGGGAGGCTCCACTGAAGGCTCACCCATAAGGAGACACTATAAATGGCTCTCTTAATTAAAGTCCCCCAGACCAACACGTGTCGCCGGGGGCCTTTCCAGCGACTCTCATCCAACTAATAAGGTTTTTAAATGGGCCAACAGCAGAGAGACGAGGACAGGCCAAATGAAAGACAAGCACAAGACTGATAGCCTATATCAGTTCTAATACTTTACTGTACTGTGCAGACAATTGGGGCCCTAATTACAAATTACCTCAAATAAAAAGAGCTCATAAATATGATACATGAGGACCTTAACACTGTGTTGTCACTCAAGAGTTCTGAACTAGAATGAATGGTGTTACGGCAGATTTATGTGACTTTTACAGCTCCAATGAGTAAAAATGTGCTCCTCAGAGTCCAGCAAAGAAGCAGTAGAAGTCCTTCAGCTTTATAAGACTGCATTAAAAGGTGAGAGTTTGAGAGCCTTTTCCTCAATATAGAGCAGGGATCTCCAACAAGTAGCTTGCCAGCCCTTTCCAAGTAGCTCTCCAAAGACTTTCTACATATGCTTGATGAGTCACATTTTAGATGCGTTGTTGTTCTGAGCAAAATATCTCCAAACATAGCAAAATATAAAGCAGAAACTACTGTAATTTTCTTTTATTGGGCTGAATGATCATCTTGGCAGTCCTAGAGGCCTAGTTACACATGTTTCTTTGAAGTAGAAGTAGCTCACTGCCATGATATACAATAGATATCCCTGATATAGAGCAACCAAAACTCTTCATTTCTAATGGAGCATCGCGTAACCAGTCTACGTTGCCCAACATTTGACTGGCGGAGCCCTAATAAAGCGAGGCCAATATTGTTGTGCATGTAGACTGAAGAATCTTTGCCTACGATGGACAACCTACATAGATACATGTAGTTATCTTTGGTACCACATTTCTGACTCTATTTTAGGACCTTGTGGACAAGCGTGTGTGTGAGGTTTGTATATCCACCTTGTATGGATGGATTTCCTCCAAGTGCCCCAGATTCAAAACATGCACAGTAAGGTAATCCTTGAGCTAAATATCTTGCTCATGTAACTCGGGTCATTTTTCATAATTATTAACATCAATAACATCCCTCCTTCTCTTTTCTCCGGCCGTCATTCTGTCAAAGTATCGCAAGATTTTTACTCTGCTTTGCTTTGTGAGATTCCCCCGGCAACTCCGTCACACCCTTTTTTTTTTACTTTACTTGCCGCGTTTGTTATTTTTCAATACACTGTAAATTACTGCTGCACCTTATTTTGCCTCCTGTGTGTGTGTTTTTAAGCACTGTTCATATCCCTCCCAGAGAGTTAAACCTAGTCTTCTGGTCCTAGCCTTATACACCATATAGCTTCAACAGTATAGTACTATTAACTAGTACTGGTCATAATAGGAAGTGTTACACTCAGATTTGAAGGTGCCACTTGAACACCTTAACCTTGTACATCTTGTGGCACATCCTCACATTAGTCTGATCTTCTTCCAGTTTTTGGGTCTTAAAACAAACCCTTTTTTTAATCACTAACTTATTGCCTTTGCTCTTTATTATTGCCATCTGTCCTGCTGCGATGTGTGGACAATAAAGTTAATCTAATCTACTTGGGTTTCATCAGACGACTTTATGGATTTGAGGCAATACATTTGGTTGACACCTGCAGTTTGGACATAATTTAGTTCATGTTACGTTTATTTTAGAAACCTTAGGCCTATTTTTGATTTAGATCATGGTCCATTAGTCCCATAATGATGTCAATAGTTATGCATATAGGAAGAAAGCAAGAAGTGTAATGGCAACAATAGTAGTCGCGCGGGACTCCACTCAGTCCACCAACTCCTTCCCTTATATTACCCCTCAGTTTTCTAGCATTACTAAAAGAAAGATCAGATAGGTTGGTTATATGACTTGCATTCTAAACATTGGGCTGTGGGACAATGTGCACAGGGTCTGAATACATGTGTAGAGTGCCTGTACTGCGTCACATCACTGATGAAAGACATGTTTACCATGAGGAGATAACAGATGCAACGCTCAATTATTTATTTCAATAATGTCTTCCATTGGGGGAATGTCATTGCTGACGGCAGCAAATGGGTGACAGGAAGAACAGAGAGGAGAGAGAGAGACAGCCTGTCAGCTATAGACGTGCTTTTGTCACTGCTAATAAACCATGGCAGCCTCGTGACTAATTAGCCATCATCACTTTTGCTCATCAGGGCTTTGAGAATTGTTTGAAAATTGTGCCCTGTCATTGCCTGAATGTGAGTGGAGCTGGAGACATTGGCATTTCAGTTGATTCGGGGGATACAGTAGAAGGGACTTTCTGCATGCATGGTTGACCTCGTTGGGAATTGGCTGTCAGAAGCGGCGGACAATACTCAACCGAGCAGCCCAAAGCAGAATGTAGTCAATGACGGCTTACAGGGAAGGAGGAAAACATACTATAAATGCAGGGCTTCTCAAACTTTTTAGCAGACCATATCGAACACATACAATTACCCGATAAATCAATAGCCAGATTCACACATGCACCCTCAGCAGGATAAAGGCAGGGTTTCATTCCAAATATCCTGACATTACCAGGAGAATGACCTGCTGAGGCATGTGTGAATCTGGCTACTGAGGTTATCAATTCATTCTGTTAGGGGCCATAGAGACAATACAGGCTGTTCTGAGTGGTTTTCAGGTAGGGATGTAAAGAGTAACTGGTTTTACAATTGCTGCTGTTATAAAAGGTCACATATAGGTTAGTCATAAGGATTTTTGGACCCGCCAAACGGTGTCCCAGTGTCCGTCCCCCTTCCTGGAACGCCTGCGCCTCCTGGTGCGCTGAATGTCCTCTGTGGTGCCACCGATGTTCGGCTTGGAGTGTTTGATTCCCCGTTGGTGCCGGCATGAGTCATTGCGATCTTAAGACCATGTCCTCCTGCTTCATTAGCGGGCTTATTAGCTGCCAGTGCTGCTGGTGACTGGGGCTTACTTCAGCTGCTGCCCTGTCTTCTTGGGTGATCTACTCCGGATTGTTGGTCCACAATAAATGCATGGAAAATATTGTAACCTAACTGTTGCTGACACAAATAGAGCTGAAATCAACATGGACAAATGGATTTTATTTGGTAAATTGCAAACATATATGAGCTAAAGTAACTTATAAATTATTGTATAAATACTGTGTGCCTTATGATCTAGATGACTTTGTAGAGTAATTCATTCTTTGAGTAGTGGCCTTGTTGACTACCAGCTAAAGTTAAGATAGCCCAAGATTAGTCTTGTCTTATTTATTTTTTGTGAAAGTTTAGACAGTACATTAAAAGTTTTGAGAAATTCTCTGTATTTTAATTCTGACAATTGTGAATAATAAAATAGCAATCATTTTTCTCACAATAACTCTAATATTTTCGTGGCATCCTTATTTTCAGGATAGCAGAAAATCACTCCTGTTTACCTCAACAATTATAAACTATTTCAGAGTTTCAGAGTCCCAAAGGTCCCCAGACCCTCCTTTGAGAACAGTGGTTGTGATGAAGTGCATGTGTTCTAGCTGTTGCTATGTCAACATATCTGCACTGATTGTTTACAGATAGTGGTTCAGAAATTGTTCCCATTTCACATTTCAGTTGTGAAATACTTTACCACACGCCTATAAATAATAAGTCAGCATGCTTGCTTCAACAAAATTATTGTATTCAGGTTTTACTTGTAAAACCATGTAGGAGCATATACGACAAGAAAACCAAGAGTATGGCACAATTTGGAGGAAGTACTGTTATTATTACTTTCTGTATCAATGCAAACTTGATACATATTCAAGATAAATACCTTATCTATAATGGTCAATATTAAGATTTCAGGCTACAGTTTTGATGTCAATGTGAAAAATAATAATACAAAAAAATAAATAGAATAAAACAATACATTATTTAGCTTTTGGTAGAAAATATAGACATTTACAGTATATATACAATTTTGACATACCTTATGTATATGTCAGCCATCTATACTGCAAAAGTTAATCTATTTTTTGTTCCGATTCACCCACAGTTTCTCGTTAAACTTTCTACATTTCTACATACCCTTGATGAGTAAAATCTTTGATTGTACTGATCAAAACATCTCCAAACATTTAGGTGAATATATCAAAGCATACACCAGAAACTACTGTCATTTTCGTTTATTGTATTGAATGACCATCAAAAGGCCTAGTTACGCGTGTTTCTTTGAAGTATAAGTAGCTCGCTGCAATTTTTGTAAAGCAAAAGTAGCTCACGAGGTGAAAAATGTAGGAGACCCCTGTTATAGACCGTCGGCAACAGAGAAGCCCCTCCCAACACGCGCTCATTTCCAGACTTTTGACTCGCGTCCCGGACATCTGACAGTTGTCACCAGCGTCTCTCTTCAAACGCTTTTGCCGTCCGAAAAGCCTTTGGTCTGAACGCACCTTCAGTGGTCACATTTGTACAGCTCTTTTTCGGCTCATAGCGCTTTACATGAAGGAACCTCTCACCCATTCACACTCTAATTTAGACGCCAGTGTACGCAGACACTGGAGGCGAGGTGGGTGAAGTGTCTTGCCCAAGGAGACTACGACAGTGTGCACCTGTGGGACACAGGCCGCTAACCAGAGATGGGCACTTGAGACTCGGACGTGGACTCAAGTCGCACTTAAGTCCCTGTTTTTGAGACTTGTGACTTGACTTGGACTCGTGGCTTAGGGACTTGTGTTTTTTGCAAGTCCCGTGGGAGTCTGTGCGAGTCTCGATGGCGTACCTTGTTCTTGCTCTTCGTAACAAAATGTATTGTTTATTGTTTTATTGTTTGTGGTGTTGGTTTTATGAGAGCTCTGGGCATTTGTCTTCTAGCAGTATTGCAATTGTTGTCTATTTTAAAGCTGTATTGTACCATCATTTTAATCAGTATGGAAAAACACAGAAACCATATGACTTGGACTTGACTTTGACTCGACTTGGACTTGCGGGTCAGGGACTTGGCCTTGACTTGGACTTGCAGTCAGGGACTTATGTGCATCTCTGCCGCTAACCCTCCAGTTACAAAGACACCCCAAGTCTTAAGTCTGTTTAAATCCATAAAGTATCCGTTTCTACTTCTGTGACTTGGATATTACTCCCCTGCATCCCGCCCATACAACTAATTTGATTTGGAGATTCAATTTAGTGCTTGTCCTCCCATCCGTCACAGTAAAAGCCTGTGCCTGCTGCCGCTGTTACCAGTGTAAATCACGTCAAAAGCGCTGGCAAGTAAATTCTCCTGGTCCACCCCACTTGTGGTTTTAGCAGTTTTCCCGCAAAATTTGTCTTGTGCTTTGGGGTTTCAAACACATCTCCGCTTGTTATTATTATACCCTGGTGTTCTCTATTTAAGTTAAGCTGTGCCTGGAGCTAGACATCATGTAATTAAACTCACAGGTGAGGTGCCGTTGTGCAAGCCGAGCAAGTCTTGTGTCTAATTAAAATATGGAGTTTCCCAATTAAAGAGGAACAAGCTGCCAGTCTCCCAAGCTTACACTTGACACAGTGCTTATCCAGATATATGGCTTCATTTTGCTTTATTAGATTGCAGGTAGCGCTGTGCTCATCGGAAATGCATCCAGGGCTTGTGTAAGTTAGGCGCAAACATATTACATTTGGATTTACCTGAATGAAAGACATGACAAATCCCGGCGGTGCGTTTTAATCAGTGTTTATTGCACTCCACAGTGAAAGACTCAACATAAGGACTGTGTAATGCACTTTGGAAAGCTGTTTGCACTAATAGGATTTGTCTTACAATAAAATGCATCCAAGGTAAGGTTTTAGTCTCATTTTTAATTAAGGCGAGACGCTGCAGGTGAATAGGGAAGGGATATCAATTGGAAACTTTTGCCTTATTTTACTGGTATATTTATGAGAAAAAATGCATTGCAAGTTTAATAATAAAATTGTTACCCTTTTATGTGTAAATATGGTTTAAAACAAAAAACTGTCTACATTTTCAGCGACAAAATCTAAATAATGGATATAGCCAGTTTGAAATGTGTGGTTTTATTTT
The DNA here is from genome assembly GCA_900303255.1 of Lesueurigobius sanzi. Taxonomy (NCBI): domain Eukaryota; kingdom Metazoa; phylum Chordata; class Actinopteri; order Gobiiformes; family Gobiidae; genus Lesueurigobius; species Lesueurigobius sanzi. The sequence goes on along the minus strand of OMNZ01091702.1, from coordinate 9,142 downwards.
GCTGATATATTAGTTACAAATATTTGTTCAGAGGAGATTTTGTATATGTACATAAGCCTGTTATTAGTGAATACATCTGTAAAAATTCCAATTTTGCCTAGGAATTAGATATTGAAAAATCCCTCTGAACAAATGTTAACTATAGTTAAGTCCAAGACTGGAAAGTTTGGAGTCTTTAGGAGCTAGTATAGGGCTACATTAAATGAATTGTGCCAAAAATAAGGCCTTAAATGTCATTAAAAAGCATTAAATTGAACTCAAACTGGCATTAAATCTAAATTTATTGGAAAATAATGAAATTGCTTGACTCATTTTATTGCAGAAGTTCGTCAAAAAGTTCAATTCAGTTGCAGTTTCTGAAGAATTGTTCTGTCCAACAGTTACCCGTTGTATAAAATATTATACTGAATATGGAAATCCATCTGTTAGGTGAATGTTTGCAAATTTTAAGAAATGAAATATGCACTTGTTGCATTTATGGCATTAAAAATCTAGTATTTGGGTACTAAAATGGCATTAAAAAGCATTAGCATTTGACTTGCTGCATCCTGTATAAACCCTGTAGTAAAGTGGAGATGTTGTTGCCACAATGTGATAAAAATGCATTTTGAGAAAATGGTACTTGAAATGACGAGAGTCAGAGAGATGAATAATTATACTCCTTATTGTAAAGATTAGGTTATTTTTGTGTTTCCAGGGGAAAGTTCATATGTTAAGAAATCAAACTGGAACAAAAAAGAGTCTCCCCTTAAGAAGAATCTATAAACCAACATGTTTAAAATAACCAACCCCAGCCATTAAAAAGGAGTGACATACTTTATCCATAGTGCATAAAACTAATGTATAGACAGTTGCAATCGAACTTCTTTTGAGTATAATGTGCCTTGACCAGAAGTCAACCTCCAAACCCACATCAGACAACAATGACAGAAAGGACTGTTCAAGGCAACATGTTGAAACACTAAAGAAGATCTGAAATGGTGCCTTTTTAATCTATGTCAAATGTTTCTTTCTCCAGAAACTTGCTTGTAAGAAATGGACTTTATCAACTTTATCAAATAGTGTGGCCAAGAGTTTTTGATCTTTGGAGCTCTTTGTTTTAAACATTTACAAAGAGCGAAACCTAAAAACTTCAAATTGAGTTTCCTGAAAGTCTCCGGGAGCAGCACTGGAGCATAGGAGAAACTCTAACCTCGGATTTCTTTTTACCTCCGCAGTCTTTGAACTGCTCAATGACAGTGTCACAACACTAAAGCATCTTTGAAGAAAAATGACAACAAAGCTTTATTGGAGATCACGCTGGCACCTTCAACATATTTAACTTTTATCTCTCTTTGCTGAGTGTAATTCTTATTATGAAAGCCTTTCGTTTCATATCACACATAAGCCACCTGAGATGAGGTCACAAACCCAATCTATCATTATCAAGGTATTGACATATTTACTGAAGGTTTTTGCATTGACACCTGACATTATTGGCATATTTTTTATCCCCTTCTGAGTCAGGATTCTCATTTTGACTCGTTGGATATGCAGTACCTCCTCTAGGTTGTAGCCTCTGGAGAAATATAGCGACTACTACAAAAAGCATGCATAATTTGACTGTTATTCACCTCTGTAACTATGACCTACATTGTGTATTTGATGCAATGTTTAAAATTTCCACCAACACCTTAGTTTCCCCACCCCCGGCCTCATTACTGCGCTATTGTCTCTGTGGCCCCTAACTTTCTCTCGATGAGCATCTCCATCCCACTCACTTCTCCATTAGGATCTTCAAGCGTTCTCCTGCTCCCACTTGCGTCTCGCGGTGCACAGCTCTCGCGTTCCCCAGGCTGTGATTGGCGACAGGCAGATGCTGAACAGCTGTTGCGGAGTGGATAGATGGTTGGTTTTTGCGTGCTCAGCCCCCGACCCCCCTCCACGCGCCGCCTCGCTGTCTGTCACTGTCTGACGCTTTGCTGCATCGCTGCCATCCTGCAGGAGAGGGACAAATGACACCGGGCCCTATCAACCCGCCGCCAGAGTCACGTGTATAACAAGCGCTGGGTACTCTCGGAAGGTACAGTGTGTACCACAAATACACAGCAGAAAGTGATGAGGTACAGTATTTATGCGATAAGGAAAAAAATCTGAATAGTTATTGCCAGTGAAAGGTACATTCACAAACTGGGTCTTTTTTCACTGCACTGTTGTAACGTGAGGCTGCAATATTAATACACAATGAAACTACAGTATAAGGGTAATACAATAAATTAAGATAAAAATAAACTTGAAAGGATAAAATCCCTTATACGGTGATCTGAAATTGTGTCTTTTTAATCTATTTGAAATCTTCTTTCTTTCTCCAGAATCTTTCATTTACATGTACTAACAAAATAAGTAGTGTGAGTTGTATGATTTACACATGTACAATAAGCAGAAGATTTGATAGCAGCCTCGTAGCACCAGGGCATCCTTCTGCAGTGCCCTATTGGTCTTGAATGAATGAATTAAACTTTATTGTCCCACAAGGGGAAATTTGTTTGTGAAGGTGGTCTAGGTCCCAAGCATTTGCAATTAACCCTTTCCGAGTTTCTGCACTGCAAACAGTAGCCTATATGTGTCAGCTCATGGCAAAATGGGGCACAAGTCGATTTTGGGGCATTTTGAGTTGTTTACATATTCTGAAAGTGTAGTCTCCAAGCTTTCCAATGATGTGTAACACAGGGAAATCTGACAATATTTGGAAAAGTTGTGGCTTTTGAAGGTAGGCCCTTTGGAATAGATAATCCGGAGATAAGCCCTTTCTTAACTGGCCTTGTTTGACAATGGTCCTCATTTACATCTCATTTTCATCTCATTTTCCGTTTCCATTTTGTCATTGACTGAAGCGACTGTCAATCAAGCAGTTGGCGGTGACGTGCGCGGTGATGTGGCGCAGTGCGTAAAAAGATAAATAAAAGAAAGGGACATATTGGGACTTCTACAGGAGACTTCTTTGGATGAAGACAACACAAAGTAAGCAATTTAAGATTTTTACTAAGAGAATACTCGGAAAAGAGATCACACGTGAATGGCCAGTATGTAAATGAACTGTACTGCGGGACACGCCCCCTGAATATTCTGAAAATACACCTGGTTTTCAAACACAAAATGTACACTTTTAAAGATACCAATACTGTTATCTGAAACATGGAGAGGCAGGACCAGCCAAATTATGAGAAAAAGTGCGACTTATAGTCCGGAAAATACGGTAAGTTGCAATACATAGTATATATATTTTTACCTCCACATATCACACTACTTATTTCTAGATTACTTTTTGCAACATAAATTGCTCATGGCTCGTTCATGTGGACCTCGGGAATTGGGGAAAACCTTTTTTTTTTCCCCAGTTGGAAAATGCACATTAACGCACAAGTGGGGAAAACAGCTGGAGCACTGGGGTCGAAACAAGCTTCCCGACTTCTGGAAAGAAACTGATGTGCTAAAAAAAACCAAGGCACTTCTCCCACATTTTAATTTTCTATTTACATTTTCTAAAAAAGCCTATGGAGGTTGACACTGCTACTTTCACGAGTTTACTGTGAGCTGTCAGCCTCACAGAAAACCTCAGTAAAACAGTGAGCCTCAGAGTAACATTTGCAAGAGAACTGTCCGACATTAATGCGAGCAAAATGAAAATGTACGTGATGTTTCATAAAATAAACAATTAAAAATGTTGCTTTTGAGACGCTAACACCAAATGTAAATAGTTAGCTCTGTTAAACGCTAATTAGTGATAAAAGACCGTTTGTATCTGGTGAAATCAAAATCCCCACTTTCCAACTTTCGAAGCACATGAACACAAACCAACTGGGGACAACGGACTTCCATCTGGGGAAAAGTTCCCCAGTCCACAAGAACGAGGTATTACTGTAATGTTTATTTATTAATGCAATTTCAAACATTTTTTTGTTTTTATTTGAATGAGCATGAATTTTGAATAGGATAGAATGTGCAAACGACATTAGTCTAAGGAATTATGTGCCAGATTCTAGCAAAAATGATGAGGCTGATGTGCATACAATACAAATTCATATATTATAGCAATCGCTCTTTGGCAGAATAAAGTACGGAATAGAATAGACTACGGACAAAGGCAGCCATTTTAATCCAAATGGAGTTTTTTTATATAACATGCTAATGGCCCTCATGCTAAAGGTATAATCAGATGGATAGCTCAACCTTGCCATTCCATTTTTTCACATCTTTAAACCAGCACCACTTCATATTGGACCAATTTAGACATCATTCAAGACAATAAAATAAAACAAATGATTCATTTGCTACGTGAAATTACTAAAACGTAAGAATGTGATGTTGCATGCGCTTCAGGTAAGAGTGAATAAATTCCTGAAGCATCTGTGATGGGCGGCTCCCATTTGGTACACCATATAGAGCAGCAGAGTAATTACACACACAAATGCGCACATAATCAGCCATAGAGCAGAACAGGGATCCTCATTAAACTTCAGACAGCTAAAAAGATACAAGACGCTGTTTTTTTTTTTTTTTTTAGTTGAGGACAAAAACTACATCCAGGAAGTGAAGGTAAATATGCATCTTTGTTTCTGGTTTTGTAAATGAACCTACCAGTTTATAAATGATTCATTTGGATGTTTCAATAGTTAGACAGGGTTGCAAAACTTGCCCCATCAGCTTAACTTTTCTTTTTACAATCGTTTTGAGTGGGGGATTTCCATTACCCTCGACATGACCTCACACTTGGGTTTCTGAGCTGCTAGTCATGAATTATTGAAAGTGTGGGCATGCCAAAATGTCATCTGCCTCAGAAAATTGACTTTTGCTGCTTCACTATATGGTGAAGTTGTCTTTCACGTCTCACCATGCAGCGATTAAACAGGATCTCTTGATGTCCTGCAGTTTTGGCAGTTGCTTCCTTTTCTTTTCGCTGCACCAGGAGTCAATGGCCCTAAGTATAGTTCTGATCCAAAGCTTTTATTTTCAGTTCGTCAAAAATCTAGTCTTGCAATTTTGCCAGAGGGGAGAGGAGTCCACAGGAGGTTGCTTTGCTTTTCAGCATGTGTTGTCAAAACCTCAGCCTCTGAAAATATAACAAAACGTCCCAGCGTGGTGTTTGTTATGGCAGATTATTTGATACAGAAAATGTTTTTTCTTTGGTTCTTCACCTCACCTGTGCCACGCCCACTTTTGTAAAAGCATTCCCTCATTGTCATAGCACTTCCTTTGAACTGAGATTTCCATTGTTGTCAATGTAAGAGAGTGAAGAAACTAAATGGTAATGAAGAAAAAACTTGCAAAAAAGCTCCAAGGAGATAAGTTTGTGTGGCTTTCGTTTCAGTCGACATGAAAAAAGGGACCTAACATGCATTTTTTGTAATATTATCACTTACTTTTTGTTGTCACTGTAATTGGCTATTTGTCTGAGATAGTCTAAAGCAGTGTTTTGGTCAGGTAGAACAATTACACACTCTACCACTATAGGACGGTGTCACGCTAAAAACGTTGTAGCCCACAGTCATGCTGTGAATGAGACAACATCACACATCAAAAAGTTTTTGATGTGTGATGATTGTGATATACAGTATGTGCAGAGATGACAGGGGATCAAGATGGCAAAGATTCTTCAGTCTTCATCTGTACTCTGTAGTTGAAGTGTAGAACGTTTCGATCTTAGTCCAAAGATCGTCTTCAGCTTATAAACGACTTGAGCACGCTCGTGGGTCTCTTAAGAGTAAACCAGAAGGAGGAGTTAACCTCTAAGTCCCTCCTCTCTTGTTGCTAAAGGTAGGAAAACATGTACTGTATGGCCCTTTCTGAAAATGGCTTCCTCCTCCCTTTTCCTTCACACTTCCACTCCATCCACTGTGAGGGCACCTTCAGATGATCCTTCAGTCTCCCTCACCCCACCAACAGACATGCCCCTTGACTGTGACAGCCCCGCCCTCTAATGTTGGAAAATTCACAAGTTCTACTGATAATATTTTTTAACAAGAAATCATTTTCCCTTAGAGTTCACAAAGTAATTCGGATTCAGATTTGTCAAGAATCTTAGGTCTTATAACCGCTTTCTTTTTCATTGACAAAATTCAATATGGCTGTATAATTGTTGAAATTCAAACATTTACGTTACTGAATGAAGGTGGAACTGAAGTTGTTGCTGCGTGTTGCACGTCGGGCTGCTCTCCGGTGTAACATACACCTGTGAAGTCTGCATGCGCTGCAGACTCGCAATGGAGGAGCTTCTCACTCACTTCTCCTGCTGAGCAATCGATTTCGGATACACTACCCTTTAACGGGCACGCGCATATGAAGTGTTAGGGCATAGGGAGAGGGAGGAGGGAGCCATTTTAGGAAAGGGCCTATGAATATGCGATTTGCGCATTAGATCTGCGCATGCGTGGGTTAAGCAGGTAAAAAAAATTTGACTACCAAACAAACCAGGTAGCTAACTGTGGAGCGTAAGGCTTACAGGCGTTGAAAGTTATCGACATGAACTTTGGTGGAAGAAAAAACTATTTTAAGGCTACTCCGAGTCCAACCCATTGATCCATGGTCCAACCAAAGACAATAAACCTCTTTCATTCTTCATAATTTCCCTACAGAAAAGAAAGGTCCAGAAAAACATAAAAGAGTGACCAAAATTGTAAGTTTCTTGCACACTTTATTTGGTCAATATATTGAAACAGGGAACACAAATAGGGGACGAAAGGACATGGGACCAGTCTGACAGAAATCGTTTTTACTCACGGTCACTTTTTATGACATTTAAAATCGTCAGGAATCACTGAGAAACTTTCGTGTTTATCAACCGTGTTGATGTGAAATTAACATCCATTGTGTCGTATGCTCAAGTCACTTCAATATTATTAAATAAACAGCCTAAATGAATACAATAAACATGCGGAAAACATAGTAGCTTACTTTAAACACTACGGCAATATTCCCCTGGCTGCATTGCAGTAACGCTAAAGTGCGCTACAAAGACATATCATTATGGTCCACAGTATGTGCTGTCGGTGGTAAATATCCCTGGTCTGTTGCCGTACACAGTTCTCTTCATAATGGGCTCCAAAGCGACTACAAAAACGCTTTAAATCAACTTTTTTTTACAACAAAAATGTCAAATTGATACCACTCAATTGAATATTTCCCCCTATTAACCTCGCCTTAATAGCCCAAACTGCCTTTACATTTAGAAGAAATACATGTATACCCATTGCATAACCTAAAGCATTCAACAATGATTGCATAAGGGCAGTGTGACCTTAGGCTCAATCCGAGTGAGCCAGTGATTGTCAGTGATGTCTCATGGCTAAATGTGCTGAAAGCAGAGAGTACATGTAATAAAATATAATTCAACTGTACTGAATTGCCTGTAAAGGACAGGACATGTTGGTTCAATCACTTGGGGTTGCCTTGAACTGTCTCTAAACAAGTGCACTGCCATTCACAGAGAGGCCACTTGTCTGACGACCACTGCAATAAAGCCTGCTTTTAATTTTCTCATCAATGTCAGCCATTTGTGTGTAGTATATGGCATCATAAGGCGAGACACTGAGGCTGAATAGGGAGAAAATGGAGTGATATTAATTTGAAACTTTTGCTGTTAGAGACATAAATCTGAGGAAAAGATGTCATTGTCATTCTATATTTTAATATGAAAAAGGCATTTAATGCACAAAGATAGTTAATAAAGTCACTTTGGGTATATTTTGTTATCAGTGAATACATCTGTAAAGAAAAGAAAACAAAATATTTGTTTCTTGGGGGTTTCAAAAGTCAAGATCAAGCTAGGAACTAAATGTTGAAAAATCCCTTTCAACAAACCTTCAAGATATTGTTAAGTCCAAGACTGGAAAGTTTGGAAGTCTGTTTAGGCGCTACTACTCTAGGCCAGGACTCCCTCATCATACCACAGTTGAAGCGACGGACATAGCTTACCGGTCAGTCTGCTGGTGTTCAATACAAGAAGTTGAAATACAGCCTGATGTCCTCATCATTGTCTCCAGTGGGGTTTAGTCAACTTAAGTCTGCCCCATAAGTTCCACCTAAATATTCATCCTGGCTCTAGTGGTGTGACCAACATTCCAGGATGGACAGAATGAGACCTAACACATAAGGCTGTGTGCTGTTTTGGACAATAACAAGACGTAAATCGTAGGTAAAGTTATTTTTAAGGCTCGATAAAAGCTTGTGGCCATTGCACTGTGTTGTTGTGGCTCAAATTGACTTATGTATAGTTGAAAAGACGGGAAAAGGACAGACCTTTTGATCGGTAGGAAGACTATGAGGCTGCTTGCTATGCTGTTTAGAGGGTGCTACCAAAAGACATGGGGCCCCATCTTGGCAATCAAGGTCTACTCGGTCTTGGTCAAGACGAAGCGTGCTGCCAGAGAAAGACAGCTGCGCCATAGACCTTGATCGCCAAGATGGGGCCCATGGTGTTTCCACATTGCATGGGTGCAACACACCTTTTTAACTATCTAGTAAGCCTGATCTTGCAGGCTTTATTGACAGAATAGCAAGTAGGAAATGGAAGAGTGAAAATAGAAAATAGAGTGCAGAAGTTGTCACCACAATATGATAAAAAAGCATTTTGAGAAAATAGTAGTTGAATTTACAATTTCCCATGCAGTTCATTGGAGACAGAAAATAAGTGCAATGAATCCACCCCTTATAATAAAGATTAGGACATTTACTTGTGATCAGAGGAAATATTATATATTAAGGGAGAAAGACAAAAATCTTAATTGAAGAAAAAAAAGAGTTTTGCATGCAATGTCTCTGCTTACAATGTGAGTACAAAAGACCACTGAAGACCTACTGTTGGAGGTTATGTGATCAACTATTTTATTTTGTCGTCACATCAACACAAATATACAGTTCAAACAATCATGTACTGCAATATAATAAATTGCAACCAAAAAGTAATAGGCAGAAGCAGTGCTTATTTTAGCCCATATTCTACACCTTCAGTTTAACCAGCTTTTAACCTTTCCATGTGATGTACAGTAGTCAACATCTCACATTTCACAGACAAAAAAACGTATGCACACTTTTCATATTCATTATATATTTGAAACTTAACCTCTTAAGCCCTAACGTCCCCATTTTTGGGGACATGCCACTTTTA
>OMNZ01091696.1:0-13688 GCA_900303255.1 Lesueurigobius sanzi | reverse complement strand
AATGAAACAGAAACTACTGAAATGTCCCTTGATCTAACGTAAACATGACCTTCAACAACTGCCAGGAAAATTGTTCAGGAGCAAAGAAAAACTCACTTCAGCTGAAATACAGGACTCTCTGACAAAATTGGACTCTCTGCAAAAAAGTTTCAAGTTTCAAGATGCACAATATGTAAACTTTAGATCAGGGACATTTGGCTAGTTGTTTTTTTGACAATAAATGGCTTCACGCAACCACTAACCATGAGTGAAATAAAGGTTGTTGTGTTATCTTTCAAATTCACACCCTGGCTGAATGTCCTTTGACCTTTGAGCACACCTGTATATATTATTGTGTGGGTTGTCATCTTGATGTTGGGTACCGATGCTAAGTTGAGAACTACACTTGCAAGTCTGAACGTTGCCTTGGAATCCAGAGCAAAAAGCAAGTGCCACCAAGCAAGGACTTATTTAGATCTGCTTCAAAGCTAAAACTGTAAAGAAATTAGAAATGTTGGCGACTTGCGCCTTAAAAACACCCACACACATAAACACACAGAGCACACTTCTCCTACATCCACATTCTACAAAAGATTTAGACGAAGGTTTGTCTGCTCTTGTCGGCTATAGAAAGGCCCTTGAGTGGAACAGTGGCCCTAGAAGATTTCCTGCTTTACTCTGTTCCCTCTTGTTCCCCTCTTCCTCTCTGGATTTCTTTGAGGGCCACATCAGTGCTTTGAGGAATGCAGGGGAGCGGATAGAGTAGGGGCATGCAGGTGCAGAACGTTTGGCCTCTGAAAGTGCGTGTGGCATGGCAGATCCGGGTTTCATCGGAGGTGGAGGCAGGAAGAGGAGGGAAGACAAAGAGGACAAAGGTTGGAAGGGTTACATTAAGGGGAGACTCTACAGGCAAGAACTGTAATTATTGCAATTACCAAAATCTTAACTCTCTAGCACCTACAGACTCCAAACTCGCCAGTCTTGTACACTATTTTGCAGGTTTGTTGAGAGGCATTTTTTTTCAATATTTTAATACCTAGCCTTATTTTGTTTTGAACATTAAAAAACAAGGCAATTGTATATAGTGCTTTTCTACCTGCTTTAGGCTCAAAGCACTTTACATCAAGGAACCACTCAGCCATTCACACTCATTCATACACCAGTGTATGCTGACACTGGAGGGGAGGTGGGTGAGCCCTCTGGTTACATGACCAGCTGCTCTACCATGTGCACCACTGTCGCCCCAGCGTCAAAGTAGACGCCAAGTATCAGCCTGTAACAGCACCACTCCCAAGAAGACTCAGCGATTAATAAATAAAATAAGTTTACCCAATGGCAAGTAAATGCATATTAATATGAAGTCTCATGAATGAATAAAATAAGAATAACAATCAAAGCAGGAGGTCACAGAGGACAGAGAGGAAGAGAATGATCAGTGGCGACTGTAGCAAAGCCTGTTGGAGCTAATTAGTTTTCTAAAAAGGGGCCTGGGCAGTAGTGACAACAGCAGCAGTCGTAGAGCGAGGAGAGGGAGGAGTCAGACTCTACAGTGCTGGGAACCAGGGTAAGCCTTCTCCTCAGGAAAGGAGTGCACTGCAGGAAGACATTGTAGATTTTGACTATAAGGGAGCAGGAATAGGTGCTGTAGAGGGTCCTGTTTGTTCAGAAGGTAAAGTCTCTGAGCATCTGAAGAGTAGATGCTGGACATGCATGTCACATGAGTGAAGGTCACTTTCTGTTCTAGTTACTGTATAAAAACCTCTGGGAGGTCTAGTATCATTGGGAACTCTCGCCTCTTGTTAGTCACTACACAATGTGGCCTTTGATCAGCTCAGCTGACTCCTAAGCTCAGCTTAGTGCAGCAGGGGTTTGGAAAATGTGAGGTGAGAGGTGGAGGAACCACACACTCGGCAAAGCACGTATCCCTGTGAAAAGGAGTGTTTCTCATCTTACGCACCACTGGGAGGGGCTAAACTGAAATCAGTCATGAGAGCTGGGTCACCCATAGTCAGTTTAGTAAATACAGGGATGAGAGGGCTTACAGAATGAACCATTCACTTAAGAAAAGGAGGGAAAGGGCTTCACCTGCCACCTCTGCTTTTTATAGTATAGATTTATAGTTTGTATCACCAAAATGATCTGCAGTTACATGGGCCTACAACATACAGTACAGGTGCACATCAGTATTATTCTAAACGTCAACCCATTATTCTCTGAAGCAGCTCTCGAGTCGGTCCAGAGGAGCTCTGTGAAGCACTAACATGCATTATTCATTTATACTTTGTTAGCATTCATACAAACACCACCTTTTCAGGGTTAAGAGAGTTGACATCCTATAATTGTTGCTCAGTCTGTCTTCAAACCTCTTAGGGATGTTCTTGTGATGGTCTATATCAGGGGTTCCCAAAGTGGGGGTCGGGACCCCCAGGGGGGTCGCGAGGCCCTAATCGGTCCCCAGATGAATTCAAGATAAAATAGAAAGACAAAATAACAGTGTTTGTCAATGTAATGTTTAGTTTAGGACCACATATATTTGTGAATTGGGCCCAAATAACAAAATAAACAAAGTTAAAATGCAATAATACATAGTTTTCCTGCTGGAAATAGTTACAAGAGGAAGTTACTTTTTACAGTGGGGGTCCCGAGTCATTCAGATGTTCATTTTGGGGGTCGCGGCCAAAAAAGTTTGGGAACCCCTGGCCTATATGAGCTAGTGACATTCACATATCCAGAGCAGTGGGCCTGGAAGTGACAAGTAGCCCTTAAATAAATGTGTAGGCTTTTATTAGGCTTCCTCCAATATGTTTACATGTCCACATGTTTTTCACAGTTACCATGGCCCCATGACATCTTCATTATGTGTGTGTAGGAAAGTGTGGCCGTGAGATTGGCCTAACACCACCATTGGCTGGTTCCGTTCCTCGGCACAGGAGATAAAAGCGAGGACGGGGTCACACAGCTAAAGCCAGTGAAGCTGAACTTATAAAGACTTCTAATTGAAGCAGTTTGACTCAAGGGAACTGTGTTTTTACTGACGCACTGGCAAACTAAGGAACAAAAGAAAGAATATGTTAAGTATGTAAGTATATAAATAGGGTACGGAGTTTGCATTGAGCAGTGTGTTCTGGTTCAAATTGGCCACTCTTCGCCTGAGCACTTGTTTTTTTTCTCTCTCTCTTTCATTCCCTCCCTCTGGATCAGCTGACATGTGTCTAGACCCGGCTCCCTCCAAAGGTGCTGCCACTTGTTATACCTTGCATCCCTGAGCATCTGTGTGTGGTGAGTGCAGTTAACAAACATTCAAAGAATCATTGATATTTGGAATCCTTGCATAAACCAGTGTATCATTATTGTATGTTAAACTACATTTTAATCACACATAAGAATGTGTGCCAGTCTTCAAACACATACCTACTGCTAGTTTAGTGAGGTCACATGCATTTGCACATGGCCGGCTGTTTTTTCACACTACATTAGGTTCAAGTTCAAGGCTGAAGCAGAAAGAGTGAGCAGCATGATGACTGTGCGCTGAGTGTGTGTACAGACTTGGGTGAGACATGTCTCTTACAGATGTGAGAAAACCGTCTCCAAACTCAAGTGTACTGGCACACTAATTGGCAGCCTGGGCGTATTTGGTTTAGCCAGAAGTTAATCACAGTAATTGAATGAGGATGGTGGAGAGAGGTTTAGGCGTGTGCAGAACTGTGGGAACACACAGAGCCTGGAGTGCGTCTGTCTGCGAGGATGCGTCTGAATGCTACCCACTCCAGTTCGCTTCCCGTCATCGCCATGGTGACGAGAGGAGGTGCCACAGCCGCCCATAACTTACACAGAGCCTGCCTGGATGTGACATGTCCTTTTCAGGCTACCTTTGTCTGGAAGCTGATTTACGCATGTTTATTGGACTAAGCCACCTTCTGTGCTCCATTTACACAGGATCAAAGTGGAACTGTTGTTTATTGGGCAATTAAATGATGAAAGTATTCAGTGTAATATGTTTCCTGTTTTGATTGCTCACATAATAATGCCCACAGATCCTGACACCCTTGACATCCTTCTGAAACGGTCAACATTCCAATTTTCCATCATGTAACTGAATGCACTACTGGACAGTGTTAATTTCGTCAACTAAAATATTTAGTCATAGTTTTAGTCGTATTTTTGCTGACTAAAAATAGACAAAAACTAAATTAAAGTTAGTTCATGAGACTGAAACAATGACTAAAATCTCCAGATATTTTTGTCGACTAAAAAAGACTAAATAAAAACGAAAAGAAGGGACTAAAATGATCTTCAGTGACTTCAGTTTGGAAGAGCCGTGTATCATGTAAATTCACTTATGTGGAAGACATTATTAAATATGTTTGAAAAGAATAATATAAATGTAAAGTTTACTCAATCTAAATTTACGTGGAATGTTTGTTGACTAAAATTCAACTAAAATGTGCGTGGATCGGGAAGTCTGGGCATCTCTGCTCAGACTGTTGCCTCCGCGACCCGGCCCCGGATAAAGAGGAAGAAAATGGATGGATGGATGGAATAAAATGAACAAGATTTTTTCGACTTAATCTTGACTAAAGTTAATTTCCATTTCCGTCAAAAGACTAAGACTAAAATGAAATTAAAATTTGCTGTCAAAATGAACACTGCTACTGAACCCCAAATAAGATAAATGCAATAAGTTTTAAAATACCCAAATGAAATAACAATTGGCTTGGTGCACGATGTTGCTATGCTAGTTCCTCTGACCTGAAGGTGTGATGGCCAGTACTTCCTGTCCTCTGCATTTCCTATTAGGGCTGCACACTTTTGACAAAAAAAAAACGTAATTGCGATTTTGTTTTTGGACAGAAATTGCAATTCCATTAGCGATTTTAATATTTTCATTTTAAAAAATTGTGATGGTGGGCACCACACCAGCTGAGAACCACTGGATTAGATTAATGTTAGCCTTTAGCTTCAATATGAACTCTCCGACCTACACAGACGTCTCCTCCACTGAAGTATTTACGTCCTACATCAAGTTAATAAGTGATCATCTACCAGGAACTCACTTTCCATTGCGGAATCTGTAGAAAATATGATTATTCCAATGGGTATAACATAATCTCCATAGGAAATGAATAGAACAGGAAGTACTGGCCCTCACAGTGTTAGGTCAAAGGAACTAGCGTAGCCAAATCATGCACCAATCCAATTTAGAAAGGAAGGAGCTTCCTGCAGCTGCCGCTGTCAGACAATTCACCTGTTAATCTGTGCAATAATAAAGTGTCACTCTATCGATCAAAATCAACCTTCCCATGACTGTAAACATCTGCATGTTTCCTTTGTTTTTAAAAGATCGTTTTCTCCCTACACCAGTCAAAAGTGTGTAATGTTGTGTGTTTTCTGTATTTTCAACACTATTTCCATTGAATAATTCTCTCCGAAGGTATTGAACTATGAATGAACACATGGAATTATACAGTAGCTGATGACGATCTTTGGACTAAGATCGAAACGTCCTATACTTCAACTACAGAGTACAGATGAAGACTGAAGAATTTTTGCCTACATGGAATTATGTATGAAACAAAAAAGTGTGAAATAACTGAACATATGTTTTAGATTTTAGATTCTTAATATATAATAGCCGCCCTTTGCTCTTGGCATTCCCTCAGTGAGCTTCACAAAGCAATGACCTGAAATGGTTCACAACAATTTTCCCAAAAACAGTGTTCCCAAACTTTAGGCAGGTATTGTACATACTGTACATAGGTGCTCTAATTGCTAGGCAAGTGGGTGAAGTGTCTTGCTCAAGGACACAACGGCAGCTATTCGATGATGACCCGCTCTACCATCTGAGCCACGGTTATTGTACAAAAGTGACCTTTATGGTTTTATTATTACTGGCTTGCACATGTATCTTGCTTGCACATTTCCATACTGTCTGCCCCCCTGTGTGTTCTGAAGAGCTGCTATAACAAGTGCAGTTGTCCATTATGGGATCAATAAAGTATTATCTAATCTCTTAATGTACTTTTTTTTTGCTAACATTATAGTTTTAGCTTCATGTAGCTTAATCCTGACTATTCTGTCCCACCTTACCCATCTCTCACCCCTCCTAGAAGGCGTTCCTCTAACATCTACTCGTCCAATCAACAGCTGACCCTTTACCCCAGCCCTTTGTGGCGAGCCTGTTAAGCACTTTCTTTCCCTTCAAACATTTTTTTTTCTCCTCCCAGCGACCATTGAGCCACATGAGGCTGCAGCAGATGGAAAGATCGCACTGAGGGGGAAGCACAAAGGTTGGCTGAAGCCATGCAGAGACTGAGACAGTCACTGACCAGCGCCAAACCTTCATAACACTGTTTTGGGGACTAAACAAGGACATTCAAACGTCAACTCGTCAGGACCTGAACGGAAGATGACAGGAGCAGGAGATGCTTAGGCGGACGAAGCTGTGAGTAGCACAACAAAAAGGATTCCTAGTGTTTTAAAGACTGTCAGAAGTATTTCGAAAAGTTGAAGTTTGGCATAGGAAAGCATGGCCAACTCAGGTCTGCAGTTGCTGGGTTACTTCCTGGCACTGGGCGGATGGATTGGTGTCATCTCCACCACGGCCCTGCCCCAGTGGAAGCAGCTGTCGTACGCGGGAGACGCCATCATCACGGCCGTGGGGCTGTACGAGGGTCTATGGATGAGCTGCGCCTCTCAGAGCACGGGACAGGTGCAGTGCAAGATCTTTGACTCCATGCTCTCCCTGGACAGTGAGTACCACCTCTTCCACACTCCACTGTTAGCTGTAGTATCTTAAATCTGTATTTTATACTTGTGTACATATTCTCAGATATGTATATTCCAGAGTGATTTCTTTCTTTATTCTATTCTTATTTTGTTGTTGTTATTTTAAGATTGTAAGATTACTATTCAAGCTACTGTGGCCATTTCCCTTGAGGATCAATGAAGTCTGTCTAAAGCTGGACACACACTAGAGGATTTTTAGCCAGATTTTTAGTCTTATAGGAGGAGTGGCTCAATGAAAACTTTCTCTCATGGCATGATCTGTGGTGGGACTCCTCATGTGTATGTATGTGTGTCCTCATGTCTGTCCTTAAGTGTGTGCTGTCTTTGCACAGACCTTTAGTCTCAAAAGATCAAAAATCCTCTAGTGTGTGGCCACCTTAAGTCTAAGTAAGTCTGAGTCATAGGATTCCCAATCAAAAAAGAAATGTCATAAAGGTGCAATATGGCACTGTTTAGAAACTATTACATATTATATAGACAAAATATAACTTTGAACAACTTGACTAACACTTGATTCGATGAACTTGAGCCAGTCGTTTGACACTTCTAGTTTACCATTAATTAACACCTACTGTATGCAGTAGGTGGAAAATCAAATCTGGAAAATCAAATCAATTAGAAAAAGATTTAAAAAATAATTTCATGAAACATAGAACTAGTGTGCTCCTCATACTCCCCATGAGGTTTGGCCAGAGTTTGTACATCTATGATTTACAGTTCTGCTATTGCTGCTCTCCGATGATTACACTGTTTATTGTGGTCTCTCTTCCACTCTGGAAAAGCAATAATGTGCGAGCAAAGCAACCACTCGTTTTTCGCTTGGTGTGGGGCACAAAACAATAGTGTCTTGAGTTTAATGAGCCCGGGGAGTAAAAGTTGTAGCAAGTGAGGAGTGGGATGGGGGCAGGAATGTGGGCTTTTGACATAACTCTGCCCCCTGTCATCTTCAATCTGTAACGAAGACGTAGTGACTCATAATTAATGGCACGCTGAATGCATGATCCCCTCTATCGTCTGTCCATGTACATTATCCGATTATAGATTCTGATGCAAAAATACACAGGGGTGGAATAATGTTATGAAGCGATGAGACAAAAGAACATGAAGTGGCACTTGGCTAAAAGAAACAAGCTTACAACTTTCTGTGGCTCGGCAAAACATGATATCTAAACAGCTGTGTGGTGTTTTGTTTGCCGCTGGCCGAGCTGATCTGCCTGTCTTTGGCTTCATGGCCGTGATAAAGACAGTGTATTGTCCTGTCAGATGAATAGTAACTGTTATCAGAAGAAAAGGCCAGTGTTGGTCCGAGCAGCAGAGATATTCCCAGAATGTGCTCCGCTATCCCCACACGCGTACATTGTTCCATCTCGACACTCAGCTCATGTCAAAATTTACACAAGACACCTGGACAAAAGACTTGGACATTGTAAGCTATGGCGCCGTCATGCATAACGATGAAATGTGAATTTTGTTTGGGCTGTCATCTCCACCACGGCCCTGTTGGGGCAAGTTGGCCGGATGAGGGGTCAATTTTCTTCCTCGCCGAAGGACCAGGGGCCAAATGTCCTAATCGTGGCCCAAAGTAGAGCACTACTTTCTGGAAATGTCAGAGTTGCGCATCATATATGTTCCACAGTAGAAAAAATGACCACATTAAATAAGATAAACTACTTATAAAAGTGCCTGGATTGAGAGATTCTTTGTTGGTATTGAGTGGGTTTGGACAGTTGTGAAAAAAAAGTACAAATTTAACTTAAAAAAATAAATGCAAAACTTAAATTAAGATAATTGTCCTTGGCAAGAAAACTTATTCCATTGGCAAACTTAATTTAAAAGAATCTAAATTTACACAAAATGCAAATACTTTCTATTTAAGCCACTTTATAGCATTCATTGTTTGGCTTCATGAAACCAAAAAAAAGTACAATTTATTCAATAAAAAATACTGTAAATGTATGTGATAACTATCCATCTCTACAAAAATGCCAAAGTTACATCTCGACTCTTGGGGGACCAAAAGTTCAATGATAGAGGGCCGGATTTTGCCCACAGGCCTGACGTTGCCACGTTTTACCCTTCCTCCGGTGCAAACAGGTAAACCTTCTGTAGTACAGGGTGACTGTTGCTGTATTTTGGGCTGGGCTCAAGCTGGAGCAGAAGGAGATGGTCATAGTTGACCGATTTCTCAGGTTTAGCTGGTTCTGCTGTTGAGTATAACCAAAACACCAAAGAAATCCCACAAGAAAAGAATGATACCATTAGTTATTTGTCAGCTGGTTGATTCTGAGTGAGCTCTTTTATTGTCTGATTATGGCTAATGCATATAACCCAGAGAAAAGTATTGTGTCAGCCTTGTGTGCAGAAAGAGCACAGACTTGACTGAAGATGTTTACTGTACATCTGCCGTTTGAGGGGCATGTGATGAGGCTAAGAAATTGTTCACCAGACTGTGCACCTCACCTGATGTGGCGAGCGAACACAGAGGGAAGAACTGCTGCTTGGATTTCTGGCTTCAGAAGTGTGCAATAGTAACTTGTTCACTCACTTCATTTACTCATTTGTATAGTTTACTTAGAGAGAGATGCTAAGAGACATTTTTTATTATTTTTTATTATTATTACTATTACCTGTTTAACAAACTTATTTTCTTCTTTGATGGCACATTTCCCGACTTTTTTGCACCCCCCTGTGTGATCCTGTCCTAAGAGCTGTTGTAACAAGTGAATTTCTCCAGTGTGAGATCAATAAAGAACTATCTTATCTTATCTTATCTTATCTTATCTGGTTTTGTTTACTGGACCTGGTGGTGCTGAAAGGACAGCTCTTCTGGTATCATTGAAGACACAAAGATGAAAGATGAAAGATGATTCTGAATCTTATTGTACAATGAGGACTGGTGTTTAAGTGCACTAGATTAATAGAGTGATGTTATTATTGAGGTTATGGGCTTGATTCGTTTGTCTGGTCTCTGAGTGGATTGCTGGTTTTGTGTGCTCTCTTTCGCCATGCTTTCTTTTTGTGAATACATGAAATAAATACAAAGTAATATTCAAATAGGGCTAAGTAATGTTAGTTCTTTGTGAAGAAAAAAATATTTCTTACGTGCATGCTGTAAGTAAGATGAAGCAGTCGGAAACAGTTCAGCAGCCCAGTACTAACAGTCTTACATCCAGCCATTGTGATATTGTGTTAGGTTCAAAGTGAACATATCAAAGTGAAAGTGAGCTGACAAAGGGTTTGAAATGTTAAAATGTGCTGCTGAGAGCTCACAATGGGACTCAGTTCCTGCACACAAACTCATTCAGGGCATAAGGCTGGTACCACCAAGCTTGGCTCTGAGGCCAGAGAGCTCTGTGCTGCTCTGTGCACCTCCCTGTAGCCTCTGTCACCCCAAAGATCCCCAAAGGCGGCTGATTTGCCACTGCGTGGTCAGAGGATAGTGTCATTTAACACCCCCTCCTCAAACTCTGTGAAGGGGATGAATGAAAAGGACTCTTTTCTGCTGTAAACCATTCACAAAAGTGCATCAAAAGCAGTGGTGGTTCTCCATAAATCATACTTCAAATGGGGTGCCCTTCCCCCGGTGTCATGAATGTGAATAATGTGCTCTGACACAGGAGCAGATGTCATAAACTCGGAACCTTTTAAGATTTTTAGATGTTCTCTTTTTGAATGGCAAGTATATATATAAATAAAACATTTCAACTTGTTGTTCACATCTTTGAAGGGTGACACAGGGAGGGCATTCGGTTACACTTAAAAACTATGTGGTGAGGTGTGAAATCCACAATTTTGCTTTGCTGAATGACTCCAACCTCTATTGATATCAAGCATCAAAACCAAAAATATGCCCTTATCATACAGCAACGCTCATGTTTGCATTTGTAATACAGTATTATAATAAGGGCGTGATGATGACCAGGGGTTGCACAGAGAAGTCGACTTGTGTGTAGCGTCTATTAGTGCAAAAACCCTGAACTAATGTGACGAATGAATCAAAGCAAACCACATTAAGAATCCTTTGACAACAATGGAGCTTTGTTTGAACTCCACACTGACACCACTGTCCCCAACATGTGGAGCGGGCCACCTACAGCCAGTATGACTGCATTTGGGCTGCTCCACCTACTGTCATTGTGCTGCTGCTGCTGCGGCTGCTGCTTATGTTCTCGTGCTCACATATGTGTGTGTGTATGTGTAAGTATGTCCAGCCCACAGAGTTATGTGTGTGAGGGCCAGTGTGGGTAGATCATTAGATGGTTGTGACGACAAATGTGCTGTGGAATGAGCCACAAGAAGGCTTCAAGGAGCATCCGAGGTCTGAGCAGTTTGGCTGTGAAATCACTGGAGAGAAAAGTAGGTCAGAGGAAGAACCCTTAAAGTCTGAGATAGGAATTGAACTGTTTCTTTGGCAAGTTGTGTCTACATATTGTATTGGCACGCAGCATCACTGTCATTATGGTTAAAGCTAGGAAATGTATGCTTGGTCTCCTTCAACTAATCTCCATGAAGCATGAGGCTCAAAAACCATGAGCAACACACATTTGGACAAATATTCAATGGGTTAATGTGAGAGAAACTGGAGTGCTCAGGAAGTCAGTACCATGAAGTAGTTTTCTGTGGAAGGTGCTCTTTGGTGTTTGGGAAACAGAAACTTTCAGATCAGTAGTTCAGAAAAACGAAATACCAAGACACTCCTTCCATATTGTAATTCTCTATTTACATTTTCTATCCACGTGTATTGGCTCCAACAAGCCTTTGTCAAGAAGTGGGTTAAATTTACTAGAGTCTCCGAAGAGCACCACACAGACAAGAGGGTGCTAAGCGCTATGCTACATCTGATAGTGACTGTAATTAGCATTGTTTGCTAAAGTTCTGGAAGAAATCACAATATTGTAATTACAAGGATTTAATCCTTTACACATTTGGATTGATCACTGCTATGGGTTTTGTGTTGTCTCTGTTGATTCCTCTGTTCGTCCAGGTCACTTAGTGGTATTTTGTTTTGCACATTCTTGGTCAGTAACATTACCAAGTGGACAGTGGTGGACTGAAAGTAGCCTCCCATTTGCATAACTTCATTCCGATCTAATCTGATTCACTTAAGTGTTTATGAGTAACTAATCTTACTCCTTTTGCATCTAGTCCACATACAGACATGCCGGGCCCTCATGGTGATCTCGGTGTTGCTGGGCCTCATGGGCATCATCATCAGCGTCGTGGGAATGAAGTGCACTAAAGTGGGTGACACCAACCCCACGACCAAAACACGCATCGCTGTCGCTGGAGGAGCACTCTTCCTGCTTGCAGGTGAGACGAGGAGCCACTCAGAGTCTGTTAGGCGTCTGGTTGGATCAAGCCAAATCAAATTGTTTTTGTTTAGCCCAAATGTCCCGAAAGCAGTCACTTGACAGATCAAACAGAAGAACATGTGAAGAGTTCATTTGCAAAAGCAGATATCTCCGTTTTGAAGTTTTTTCAAAAATGTTTAATATTTTCATTACCATACTCGACAGGTGACACCAGTAAAAGTAAAGATGAATCAATTTGATCAGGAACAAGTGATTTCATATTTTTGATGTGCAAAAATACATGTGGTCATTAAAAACACAGTTTAACAAAGAGAAAATTACAAGCAATGGTTGATTTTTGTCAATGGCACTTATCTGTTTTTCTAAATGAAATTTGAGAATCAACTACAACAAAGAGATTGAAACAAATGAACAGTCAGCAGTGACGCAGCGGACTGTTGCCCTGGCCGTCTTCAGTCCAGATCAGCGTAACCAACTTGAGAAAGCCTCAAGTTGAAGTAGAACTTGGTAGGTGCTCATAGTAGAGCCACGGCTCCTCTACAGGTGTTTATGGATGTGCCAGACAATACCCGATAGTCAGTCATGCTGGAGGAACAATAGCCAGAGTATAAACAGAAACTGCCCATCTTCACATTGTTATTGATATACGTTTTATGGTGTACATTTCCCCAGGACTGTGCACTCTGGTGTCTGTGTCCTGGTATGCCACACAGGTGTCCTATCAGTTCTTCAACCCCAACACACCGCCCAATGCCAGGTTAGTAAAGACCACTCTGTTCTGAGATTTGTAATCAACAAAAAAGTGTTGGGTAATGTATTCTTTGTGAGGCATAAGTCCTGACTGACCTTTGATTGACCGTTGCTAAATGGCAAGTACTGTTTAAAATTAATACATGCAAATTTATGTTCAACTTATTTATCATTAGGAACTGTGTATATAATTAGTGGCGCAAATCTGATATATAAATGAGTTTGCATCTTGGCCTTGAGAGTTTATTAGAGAAATAAATCTCAGCATCTGCTTTTTGCCCCACTTTATCACACAATATCCATTGTGCACATGTGCAAACGCTTCATGAACCAGGCCCCTACAGCAGTGCCACCTGCACCACTTGCAGTTCCCAAACGCAGACACATCATGAGCATTTTGCCCGGCTCCACAGGCATATTAGTGAAGCGGGTAATAAGGTTGACAGCTCTGTAAAGTGCAAAGGGACTGTTTGATGTCTATCATGTTGAAAAATGCAGCAGACGACAAACAAGATAGAGCTGTCAAAGAAGCAGCTGTGCTCAAAGGCTTGTGGGTATTTCTCTGTGAACACACACCATATTGATGTGAAAATATGTGGAGGTTTTACAATAGTTTAAACAAAATCATCAGACTTGTGGTCACAAGTTTACATACCCTTTTAAGTTTACATACCCCTCACATTAGCCTGGCCTTAGCCATCCGTAAACTCCGGTCAATTTTTATTTCCCTACATGTACATCTGGGTCTGCTCTCAGTGGCTGCGTTAACATCGGTTGAATTGCGTCGGACCATTCAGCGAGCGGGGGAGGCGGGTGTTGTAGGTGACGTCAGGCATATGCAGGAAATGATAATACGGATGG
>OMNZ01091695.1:0-13951 GCA_900303255.1 Lesueurigobius sanzi | reverse complement strand
GTAAAACGACCAAAGATGCTGTTAGCATTTTGCCTCTACAGTATAGTATCATGGCGCTTAGAAGCCACAAATATCTTCCAAGTTTCCCCCATTTAAATAGGGTTATGTGAGTAGTTACATGTTCAAAGTATAGTTACACAAAATCAAAACAATTTTCTAAGTGGAAAAAAGGGGCACTATAGTTTAAGGAGTACTTCGGCCTCCACGCAGTAAGCCTCCGCCCGAGAGATGCCTCCTTCCACTCACTTCCGGCACAACGACATGCTACGCACAAAGTGCACGGAATCATTTGCATCATTGTAGATGATGGAGACTGGTTTGTAGCACATCCAGAGCCAACTTGGAAGAGATTTGTGGCTTCTAACTTCTCCGAAATTTGGCGCCATGGGACTATACTGTAGAGGCAAAATGCTAACAGCGTCTTTGGTCGTCTTACGGGAATGAAGGCACGCATCGGCTCATCTAAGCCCAGGTTAGAACATATGTACAGTATGTATGTAAAAGCGCTGAACTATTCCTTTAAATCAAGCTGTCTCACAATAAAATGTTAGTCTTTAAGGTTGTAATTGCTTTAATAGTTAAACTTGCAGATAAAAGTACCATCTCTGGCGACATGTGCCAATTCAACAAGATCGTGGGCCACCAAAAATTGGTCTGAGGGCCGCACTTTGGGCACGCCCGATCTCGCCGATAACGCAATTGTTTTGAATCAGAGACTTTAACGGTCTGCTTCTTCCGGGAGGCATCTGTTTCGGATGCCTCCTGGTGGCGCCTCCCTTGAGAGGTGTTCTGGGCACGTTCCACTGGGAGGAGGCCCTGGGGAAGACCCAGGACACGCTGGGAATACAATGTCTTTAAGCTGGCCTGGGAACGCCTTGCGATCCCCCAGGAAGAGCTGGAGGAGGTGTGCGTGTGTGGATCGGGAAGTCTGGGCATCTCTGCTCAGACTGTTGCCTTCGCGACCCGAGTCCAGATAAAGCGGAAGAAAATGGATGGATGGACTTTAAAGATGCATTGTGCAAAACAAACTTTGATATTGGTGCATATTAGACCTTTTGGTGACCTAGTATCTGTATGTGTGGTTAGGCGCCTTTTCTTTTCATCACAGCAGCCTTTATGACACTCCAGGACCAATCACAGCGTTGCCATAACCCACCAGAAACCCGAAAGAAATTGATGAAGTAAAGGTGTCACGCTTACTACCCACACGGCCACAAGCTTTGCCCTGACGCAAAAATGAAAACTGTTAGAAACACAATTCTTTGAGGGATTTGGATGACTGTGAAAGCGTGACCGCCAACACCAGTCTCCTACGAACGTATTCACGCCAACCATTTCTCATCGATTTGCCAAAAGATCCAGAAACATTCCAACCACAGAACTGGCCCACGATCCGACATTTGGTCCGTGGTGAAATGTTGTCTGTGACGTGGATTGCATTTGATAGATGTAATAACAGACTGTGCCCTTGTCTGGCAGGTGGTGGTGTTGACTTTCTGGGCCGTGTTCAGGGACTCATTCTACTACATCCTGTCAGTCATCGCACTCATCGCAGTAAGAGGACTTTTTATTCTTTGATGTTCTTCGTTAGGACCAAATTCACAAAGCGCTGGGATCGAATGCACAAATGTTCTGAATAATTTGTCTTCTTTCTTTCTTTTTAGTTCATCTACGACGAGAAGATTGTCTGGTAAGTTGAACATCTCTATCCATTTTGTTTATCTTTTCAGGTCCAGCGCTTGTGTAAACATGGCCAAAATTGCCTATAATTTCAAAATCAAAGTAATGGATGGAGCTAGATTTAAATGTATGGTTTTATTTTGCTGATATGGTCATCAAATAAACTAGTTTTTAGTGAACAAATCTGTATAAAGTGTTATTTTTCAGACGTAAATGTGAAGATCTCAGTCGATGTTTCCACATTCATCTCAATGGAGGCCTCTAGTTTCACCTAAAAGGGGGGCGTTAACCTTTCCGTGGCTCCTCTTTATGGTCACTGTCTTTCAGAGAAGCTAATGGAAAAAGATGAGGCACTTACACAAAACTTTAAAAGCTCTTTTCTCCAAATTATGTTGGTATTTCACTTGGTATTGAGTTCTGTAGTGTTTGTGTATTTGGATGGTTGGATAAACATTATTCGGTACAGTTGTGTTTACTCACCTGCTCAGGGGCTGCAGAGGGAAACTGGCTTAAGTGAAATCTGGTGTAAAGCATCTTTCATTAATGTTTTTGCACATTGTCCCTGTTCAACTAATTAACTAAACTTAACACATTGAGTGCAATGCTGTTTTTGGAATTCAGCTGTAGAGTGCCAGGAATCCAGGCAATTTTCAATGTTTTTTGTAGCACCACAGTGTATTCTATGTTGTAGCTATGGACACATACTATGGCTCGTTTGAAAGCAGAGACTCCAAGCTCTCAGTGGGTGGAAACCGTTTATTTCTACGTGCCTGAGAAAAGTTAAGATCAAAATAACTATTTTTACTCTAGAAACGGGGATATCAGATAAAATGTCCAGACGAAATACAGTATGTCCAGATAGTTTTTGTTCATCATTTATTTCTGTTCTGTTCATCACAGAGCTCCCAAAATCACACATAAGGTGTGCTTGAGTGTCTAGTTTTGTAATAATTATAATAAAAAAAAATGTAAAAAATTTTTTTTTAGTTTTTGGCACTCAATGTGTTAAAAACAAGGCAAAAGTAATTTTTTTACAGATTTATTCACTAATGAACCTGAACAACATATACAAAATCCCCTCTGGAAAAATATTTGCAACGATTATAAATCAACAAAATAGAGCCAGGTTTGAAGATATGGTTTTATCTATTATTTACATGTAGGCGCTGAAAATATAGACAATTTTGGCCATTTTCAAAAACAATCAGAAAAAACTTTCTATACATTTTTTCTCATATTTATGGTAATGTTTCAAATTATTATCACTTTAACATTTCTCCCTATCCACCTGCAGTGTCTGGTCTTAGAGAAAATGGCTGTGATAATAATCCATTGTTTTGTGTTTGCAGGTGGGAGAGTGTGGTGCTGGTGGTCATGTATTTAGGCTACATCCTGGTCATGAAGTAAGTAACTCATTTGTGAATATCTGTGGCCAAGTTCATGTAATGGACAGAAATGTCTTCTTACTAAGAGTCAAGAGAGTTAGAGTGGAGACACTGCTTAATGTAGAAGGGCGTTGTTGTTGTTGTTGTTGTTGTTGTTGTTGTTGTTGTTGTTGTTGTTGTTGTTGTGCACTTGAGAAAGACTCTGTCCACCTCGTCTGTCAGGCAGGGCTCAGTTAGCAGCAGTTATATTCCACACGTGTTTGTTTACTTAGAGATATATCGCTGCTGAAACCAAAGTAAAGTCAGCTCAGTCAGAAGACGACAAAGATCCTCTCTAGAAACGATCACTCACTCTGTGACCCTTCAAAGCCGGTATTTTTGAAGTAAATGTTTAATCTTCATTTTATATATATACCTTTATTACACTAAACATATTTCACTCAAATGAAATCATGTAATAATGTTTATATTTTAGGAACAATATGAACAGTTCTTATAACAATCCTTTAGAGCTGAGTAATGTTAAAACTACATTTCACTGACATTATATTTACTATACTGCTGTCAATCAATTCAAATATTTAATTGCGATTAATCTTATGAATGTCATGTTGATTAATCACACATTTTAATCTATTGTAAATGTCCTTTGAATTATCATTTTAATAATCTTATCATGGAAAAATGGACAGGTTTGCTTTGTGCAAATGTTGTAGTGATATAGTTCACACGAACATTGATACAGTTTTACTGTAGCTACAGTCGGGTTACAAAGAGCACTTTTTATGTTATTATTGCATTCAGTGCAAACAATGCATAATTATCCATTAACCTGACTCTGAGTTGGCTGTGCCTTGTTCAATCTCCAGTTTAAGGGTAAACACATCACTCTGTTTCATTTTCTCATTGTGCCAAGTTTGTGTGTCACGTCGTCTGTCGCTTTAAGGCCATGAGCCAAATGCACAACGAGCACCAAACCAGCTCACACACTACAGCCTGCTGGGACTATTTGATGATGAAAATAATGAAGCAGACATAAATCTATCAGGATGAGAGCATGTTACTGACCTGAAGAGAGAGGGAAGATGCCTCCTACGGTCCGCTGCTGCTGCTGCTACTGCTGCTGCATGGGCCAATGTGGGCCACTTATGGTGCATCATGAGGAGGAGTTTTAGAAGCAATAAAACAAAATAAATACCAGGCGAAAATAATACAAAAAAATGCTTATGGAAGGGCAGGTACTAGCCTGGGAATACCCATGCTGCTCGAATCTTGTCGAACTGCTACACAGCCTGGAAACCATGGCCCAAATCTTCGCAGGGATTTGGGGACCAATCACAGAACGGAGAGGAACGGCAAGACGATGACGCAACACTATTGGACAGACTGGATTAGCTGAGGCTCATATGTCATCGGATACAATTGATACGATTGGCTCTGGGCTACTGCAGATGCATATGATAGACATTTGTAGCCCAATAAACGGCTACGGACAATTGTAAACCACACCTCTCCAACGAGAATATGAATGGGTGGTTCCCAGACTAAATATTCATAAACACAATATCGTGATATATTTTACAATACCGTGAGCCTCTACAATGTTGCAATAAATCGCCTATTGTACTGTGAGATCAATATCGATATTGTAGCGTACCGTGAGATTTTGATATTGTTACATCCCTGGTATCAAGACGCTGATTAGACCACATCACGATTGACAGTAAGGCCACAATAAAAGTCCACTCTGAAATATTCATTTTGTTTTATTATATACAGTATTTCTCTGTGAGCGCACTCTTAAAAATGCCTGAAATGGATTTCTTTTACCTCCAAACATGTGCCAATCATTGCCGCTCTGCCTGTTGCCCGCACAGCAGTAATCCATGTCCCTCTCCCCGAGCTGCAGGCTCCTGTCTGGGCAGGGACAGTCTAATCCTCCCCCGGGCCACAGCTGAGAGCCAGGCTAAACCGGATCATCGTCTTCTGCTCATTTAGTGGCAGAAAAACTCAGTGTGCCCTTAAAGGAAGCTGCCGCTCTCCATAGGCTGCACTCGCGATATACAATTGTATTTCAGGTGCAGCAGGTGCCAATAGATACAGATGTCAACTTCAGGAACGCCCACAAACGTTTGTCCCGTTGGAAGCTACAGTGAAGAGGAAACAAAGCACCAAAACTTTCCGATTACTCCACAAATACTAGCAAATACTGAATTATGGATGTATGCTGAACCAAATAAAGATACAGAGACATGAAGACGAGCAAAGGGGTTCAACGACCCAATTCAACATAATGCTAACGTTAGCTTCATGCTAGCGACTAGCATCGACTGTCGGTTTTTCACTTCCACTGGAAAATCTGCTCAATTTTTTAAATGTAAATGAATGTGTCAAAACATTCATTAGGGCCCCATTTTGACTCAACTTTATTTGTATGGGGTAAATATGCTTTTAGTCTGACAGAAAATACTCCAAAAGAGTGAAAACTTTACACAACAAGTCTCTGGGAGATTTTTGAAAGAAATTTACAGAAAGAAAATTGACATTGTTTTTCCGTGCACTGCATAAAGTGATAAGTAAAATGATCTTTACATAAGTGTAGTTGCCCTTGTTTTGATTTGGTTAGTTAAATAATCTTTGGTAAGTTAAATCGTCTGCCAAACTTTGCGTAGCTGCTCCTCTGCACCAAAGGTGGTATTTATAGAAAACAAACTGAACGTGAAAAAAAGCGCTCCTCCACACAAACTATAAGTACAGTATAGTACTACAGTATAGTACAAGGTACGCACTGTTCAGAAACTCTGCGAAGACACGAGGAGAGGAGAGCGGCGAGGGGAAGTCAGTTTGATCACATTTGAAATAGTTGATTTCAACTTTAATTTGTTTAGAAATCATTAAGAATAGAATGAAAATGTGGCCACTGCTCACGAGCTTTGTGTAAAACATACAATGAGGCCAATAAGTATTTGATCACCATGTGAAGTTCTCCCACTTAGAAATCATGGAGGTCCCTCACAGGGGAATTGCACCAACCAACAAATACTGTACTTATTGTGACAGTGGTGCAGGTGGTTGAGCGGGTCGTCTCATAATCGGAAGGTCGAGGGTTCGAATCCCGGCTCCTGCAGGTGCAGACTGTCGTTGTGTCCTTGGGCAAGACACTTCACCCAATGCCTATGTGTGGGTGGTTGGTGGTGGTCGGAGGGACCGTTGGCGCAGATGTGAGCAGCCTCGCTTCTGTCAGCCTGCCCCAGGGGAAACTGTGGCTACAATAGTAGCTTACCACCATCAGCCTGGAGTGAATGAACCCCCCCCCCTTTCATGTGTGAAGTGCTTTGGGTGTGACTGTGTCATATGAAAAGCCCTATACAAATAAGATTCCCTTATTGGCCTCACTTGTATATAATTTGTTTGTCTTTATACTTAAACAAAGCGCAGCTGCTGATCAATAACGTGCACTCACGTGCACGCTCATACCCGTGCACATGTGTGCAATGGCTGAAGCAGGAATGATCCCGCATCAGCTCTGTCTGTGCTTTTATGAACTAATCCCTGGACATCAGTCTGACACTAAACAGTCAGGTCCAAGCACTGGCCTAATGCTGTTCAGACTCAGACCATGCTCTCTCCTCAGTGGATTAAGCTAAATACAGTAGTCAGAGTCTGAATCTGACCAAACCGCTGCCTCATCCTCCAAAAACCTGCACGTTCACGCACAGTTCTATCCTTTAGTAATTTACATCTGCACGAGTTAAACCAGAGTGAACTGAAGATGAAAAGACTCAAATACATCTTCAGAAGTATTGCATATTCATGTTTCATGTTTTTGAAGATTCACAACTCATTTAAAATTAAATGTACTTGTTATTTCAAATACTTAAGTACTTTATTAGGCAAATGCTTCAGTACTACACTTTGATTGGAGTAATATTTGACCAGTATCTGTACTTTTGAGCTGAAGTAGCCGATGGGAACACGGCCTGTAGCCTCAGTGTTTGTCTCATTAAAAGTCTGTTCCTTCTGCAGTGTGTTGGTCCTCTCACAGGCAGCCTCCCCGTCTGAGCTGTTTCCACTAATGGCCTTCTGATCTGGCTGCAGCCACATGAAAGCCTCCGTTATGGACCCAAAAAAAAGTTAATGGTTTTGTGCCGGACCGCTGCGGCGCGCTGTGATTAATGGAGGCAAAATACTCTTCACAAAGTTTAGAACAAAGAGAAGTGGATTCCAGGCTGCAAAATGGAGAAATAGTTCTTGGGTTGAATGGGCAATTTCTGCGTGACTCTTTCTTCTCCAGTTTGTAAAGTTGTAGCATTAGATCTTTTACTAATTGGGCTGATGCTGGGACTGCAAAGTATTAAGATGAAAGTATAGGTTGAGTTCATGTTATAGAATTCTATTTCAGTCGGAGCATTTGCCAATACAGCTGTTTTTGAGGAAAAGTGTGTTTCCCCTGATCATTATTTGATAGTGATTGGATTCACAAAGCTGCCATATTATTCTTATGGCTGAAAGTCCTTTCCACTGGCCAACATCATGCACATGTTTGTGAATATTGTCTTCACTTTTGGACACCTTTATGAGAAAATAATTAGACCTTAGTTCATCCCCTTTTAATCTTTTGCCCATTTTTCATAGAATATGAATGATAACACGAAAATATGTCCTTCCACTCATGGTTAGTGGTTTGTGTGAAGCCATTTATTGTCAAAAGAACTGAGTTTACTCTTTTGAAATCATAATGAAACAGAAACTACTGAAATGTCCCTGATCTAACGTTTACATGACCTTCAACAACTGCAGGAAAATTGTTCAGGAGCAAAGAAAAACTCACTTCAGCTGAAATACAGGACCCTCTGACAAAATGTATGTTTGTTTCAAGATGTCATGTAAACTTTAGATCAGGGACATTTGGCTAGTTTCTAGTTGAAAAGCGTAAACAAACAGGTTTTTGACAATAAATAGCTTCACGCAAACCACTAACCATGAGAGAAATAAGGGTTTTTGTGTCATCATTCATATTCTATGAAATGCATAGGTTTACTGGTTATGTAAACTTTTCAGCACAACTGTATAAATAATATAAATGCTATAACATATTATTTTGTTACAGTACATTTAAACAGCCTTTAAGCTCTATATATAACGGAGAAGAAAAAACTGCCATATAAAAGCTGAGCAGCCACCTTGAGTGGGGTGGCACCTGGGGTGGCACCTGGGGTGGCACCTGGGGTGGCACCTGGGGTGGCACCTGGGGTGGCCTAGCAGAATCCAGGGGTGCCCTGTGCCACTCTGTAGAAACGCCCCTGCTGCGTGGAATCTCCATTCGGGAAGCTTAATGAGACCTTTAAGGCGAGACACACCATGTGAAAACATTGTCTTTTCATGTGGTGGGCAATTTCGAGATGGTCTAGTTTCCTTAACATAGCTTTAATGTCAAAGCAGAAAAAAGACCAAACTGTCTTTTTAAAGGAGTCTCACGTCCTATAAGCAGGAAGCTTTTCCAACATCTCTCACACGCACATCCACTCACAAATATTGACATATTTGGTATCTACACTGTAATCCATGTATGGGCATTTTCCTTCTGGGAGTCTCCAGTGGAAAACAGAAACAGGGGTGCCCAAAGTGCGGTCCAGGGGCCAAATGCGGCCCTCGGACCAGCTTTTGTTGGCCCTCAGGCTTCTTGTGGATTTGGCACACATGACTGGAGATGTTTTAGCCTGGCTAGTGCCAGACTAAATATCACAAGTGAATATTTAGTCTGGGAACCACCCGTTCATTTTCTGGTAGGAGAGGTGTTGTTTACGATTGTCTGTAGCCGTTTATTGGGTGCTACAAATGTCTGTCATATACATCTGCAGTAGCCCAGAGCCAATCGTATCAATTGTACCTGATGACATATGAGCCTCAGCTAATCCAGTCTGTCCAATAGTGTGCGCCATCGTCTTGCCGTTCCTCCCCGTTCTGTGATTGGTCCCCAAATCCCTGCAAAGATTTGGGCCATGGTTTCCAGGCTGTCGAGCAATTCGAAAAGATTTGAGTGCGAGCATCATGGGTATTCCCAGGCTATTAGATGGTACTTTCTCTGCAAGTTTAATAATTCAACACAAATGAAACCTCAATAACTAACACTTTAGTGACACAGACTTAATCATTTATTTAAGCATAAATAAAGATGAGGTCACACAGTGAGAACCTCTCTTAAAATCATTCAATGAATGACTTCACTGCACAGTGGTCCTCTGCACCTACACTGCACTATGTGGCCCTCAATGACAAAAGTTTGGACACCACGGTTTAAATCCTCTTTCCTGCTAATGGCGCTTTGAGTTTTCTCTTCGAATAAGATCAATGAGTCCATAGATCTCTTTAAAGCGGAGTTAGAAGGAGACTTTCCTTCGATTCCCAAACTAGTTGAAGTTTGTCCCGATTTGCTGCAGCGATGCCAGAGCGTTGCAGTTTTAAGTAGGTCATCTCCTGTGGATCCTATAGCCGGATGTTTTGATCTAATTAATGCACAGTACGCAGCTTTCATCTGCTCCATAATATAGGACAGCTACTGTATGTTTTGGAACTTACAACAACTACTTTACATGAGTTTTCTCTTGCAGGACAGGAAAAACCGAGCGGGTAATGATTTAATAAAGCAAACTGGACCAAAACCTGAAAATTAAAATATATTTTTGCCTGCAGTGTCTCCCCTTAAGTTGGCATTTTTTCTAGTATTTGTAAATGCAGTTTGATTTTTAACTCCTCTCCAGGTTCAACTCGAGTATGCAGAAGCTGTTCTCGGGGAAGTCCAAGAAAAACGTGGCCAATGGGAACGCGGCGGCCAGCAGTGAACTGGAGGATGGTAGTATCTCATGTGATTTTATGTGGGACGATGACCCCACGTCACCCCTGCTCTCCCCAGGTGAGGTTATCCAGACAGGCTTTACAGTAATCCCCATCTATGTGTGTGGGAAATCTGGCTTCTGCAATTTCTCCTGCTGAAATCTCCAGCGCTAACCTTCCTCTTGAATTTACTGATAGAACTACAGCACAGTGCAAGACTTTACAGAGACATGAGTTTGATACCGTCTTTATTAGCTTCCCTGACATGACAAGAAATCCAACTAGCATCACACTGTCTTTGTTTTTTCCTTCAAGAGACAGTATGTTGTTCCATCAAGATAAAATGGTAGAAAAAAAGAAATTGAGGTAATATGTTTTCTTACAATTTTCTGTATTATATATTGTAGGGCTGGGTGATTATGGAAAAAAAAAAATCACGTTTTTTGATTCGGTCGGGCCCGATCCTGTTGTCTTGTTGCTACATCACTTCGAAACTGCGTGCTAACTGCTAACTTTCCACTGCAGAAGCAGAAATGGGAACTTCCACACAGAGACAGGAACACCACACCTCTCACGTGGCCAGGCACAACATGAAAACACATGTGCAGATGGTCGCACAAAAGTGAAAGTGTTTGAAGAACGAATGAGCACAGATTAAGTTTTCGAACAGTTGTTAACCCAAAAAGCATCTCTGACCGGTTCCATTGGAGTAGAAATCGTAAAGGAATGCTCGTGTTCCTTAGTGCTCCAGTATTTGGGGGAAACGGGTCATTTTTTAATCCCCATCAGCAGTTACTTATGAAGCCGTTTTGACGCGATGGAACCAACCATGGAACTGGAAGCAACTGAGCATTTACCGCCACCTGCTGGACTAGACTTGTAATTACTAGTCAGCTGCATGTTTTTTCTGCGGATGGATTGGCCAGTTGGTTTGACGATTAAAGCTCACCACGTGATTATCTTAATCAACCTTTTTTAATATCGTGATCCGATTAATTACCCAACCCTAATGTATTTTTATTGTTTTATTTGATTGGGACAGTTTATGTTAATGAACACACATGAGAACCATGCATGTAAACACACCACTCCGGATTGTAGCATTGGGCTCATTTCCATCCGTTGTCCCACACTCGTAAACACAAACACACTCTCATTCATCTTGATCTATTGTACATGTTTTAGTGGTGGGGGAAACCGGAGCACCCAAAGGAAACCTACGCAGACACGACGAGAACATGCAAACATCCAAGCTGTGAAGCACGAGCGCTAACCGCTGCGCCACCCATCTTGAGAGAACGATACATTATTTGTCTTTTTCCATAATAATAAGTGCTAAAGACACAAACATTTTTCCCACAAATGAAAATGAAATGTCTGTAATGTCACTTCCAGGCCTCCGTAGATGAATAATTATTTTCTAATGACCACTTTTGCATTTGTAGTTGTTGCAATACTGCGTAATCCCTCACTGCCCAACGCTGCATTATTGAGAATTAAAAACAAGATGACCTAAAGACTCTCTTAAAGTTTTGCTCCGTGCTGTAGATACTCCACAGTCCTATTGACCTCTGAAACTGCCTCACCAAAGAACGTTATCTTCTCCAAAAGTTCAGCCTGTCCCTGTGTGAATCAGCATCTGTGGCTTTAGCTCTCTGTCGGCCGATAGCAGCAGAGGCTTATCGGAACAAGCCAAAATGCAATGTCTCTTTTAAAAATGGGACTTGCATAATAAAGATTCCCTTAATGCTTTTGGTGATGCAGTTTATTGTCTCGGGATTGTGTTTTGTTTGCTAATGACCAGAGGTGGAAAGAACCCAGATGCCTTTAGTTCAAATGTGTATTATAGAATAGGTGGCTTCATGCATAACAATACTTGTGAGTGAAAATGAGATCTGGGCTGTTGGTTGTCAAGAGGCAATGAATCAGAGAAGTAAGAGTCCTTGTCGAGCACAATGTTTTCACAATGATACATTCATAATGGTTTTGAAGTACTTTATGGCTGTTTTCCCAAAGCCTCGGTAGAGTATATATAAATAACTCTGTATATATAAATAATAACTGGTCCTTAGATACAACATGTGACAGAGAGAAGAGCTGAGCTACTACTTTTATTATCTTCTAGAAGAGGTTCATAGAACTGGGACTGGAGTTTACTGCGTACAGCAAAGATCTTTAATGAAACACTACATCGGACATGACGCTTGTTGACGTGGCAAACGTGGCGGCCATCTTGTGATTGGCCGGTGAGGCTAATGCTAATAGCAAGTAATGTAAAAACGGAGACACAGAAGAATTTGAGGCTGTGTCCGAATGTCCACACTATTCCCTATATAGTACGCTATATAGTAGATACGCCATTTTCTAGGGGTGTCCGAATGTCCAGAGAGAAAAAATTTCCCACAATGCATCTCGAAAAGTAGTGAGCAGCGATGGTCACTAAACCGGTCAATATAGACCACAATGCACTGCGACCAGCGCACAGCATCAGGACTCAACACAGATTAATGAAACGCTTCAAA
Source organism: Lesueurigobius sanzi (assembly GCA_900303255.1). Lineage (NCBI taxonomy): Eukaryota > Metazoa > Chordata > Actinopteri > Gobiiformes > Gobiidae > Lesueurigobius > Lesueurigobius sanzi. The sequence continues at coordinate 1,530 of OMNZ01091695.1, read as the reverse complement.
ACACGGCTTTAGTGGCGAGTTGTGGATTATTTATGAATAAAAACCCCTTAAATATGATCCGCTACGAGGAAGAGATGCTAACGTTAGCTGCTTACCTTTAGCTTGACATCGGTAGCTTCTCTTCTCTGGTAAAATGCAAAAATCCAAGCCGTTTTCTTCATTATTGTAAAATTATTGAGTAAAACTTGTCAGACTAATATATATCCCCAAATAATAAAGTGTCTCTTGAATTGGGTCAGTCTCAGTTGCAGAAATGTAGTGCACTCGTCTTGTTTACATTTCGGACACGATGCTCCCTATCTCTCCTCCGTAAATCACGTCATTGCGGCGCTCGAGTCACGTGACCAGCTCCAGGAGAAAGTAGTGAAGAGAAACGTGTCCGAATTGCCAATAAAATGAGTCCACTATATAGTCTACTATACAGTGCGGGACTATAGTAAATGAGTAGATAGGGAATAGTGTGGACATTCGGACACAGCCTGAGATACAGTAATAGTTTTTGATTTGTTGTAAGTAAGTAAAGTTTATTTATAAAGCACTTTTCACAGATAAAAATCACAAAGTGCTGTACAAACATAGGAGCAGTAAAATGACATAATAAAATTCATACAATAACAAATAGTTAACAAAAAGTGACAAAACCCATCAACCAAAAGCTTTCCTAAATAAAACAGTTTTCAAGTGCTTTTTAAAAGCATCTAGAGAGTCCAGCACACGGAGGGACAGGGGCAAGTCATTCCACAGTCTGGGGGCCACAGCCTGAAAGGACAGGTCCCCTTGAGTTTTAAAGCGAGTCTTGGGGACTTTCAGGAGGCTCTGGCCTGTTGTGTTGCTGGTAGGTCTAGGTATCTCAGTCAAGACATGTTTACGCTGAAATATGGAGTTTTGTAAAACGTTGTTTCGTCTTAGCACAACTAAATATTGGTCAAATTATGTATATTTTCTTCTTTCAGCACAACATTTTTATTTAGGAAATGAGAATAAGGAGATGTTGCTGCACTTTTTAGTATATTTAGCTCTAGCTACTTCAAAGGATTATAACATAAAAGATGTGAAATCAGCTAAAGGGTTAAGTCTTTTATTTTCATACTGACTTGTGTATATTGTATGTTGTAATTATGGGTTATGGTGGACATTCGGATACAGCCTCAGTCATAGCTTCTGTCCCAGCCGCGATTGGATGAAGCTAGCATTAGCATAGTGCTGCTAATGTCTGGAGTCTCCAGGTTAAAAGTTTATTTTAAGATGCAGCATTCACTTAGATTCAGTTGGTGACTGACTGGTCCTTGTTACATAAAATGGAAACTTCCAACAAACAGTGATGCATTATACATATGTCATATGAGTGATTCTGTAGCAGTGTTTCTCAAACTAAAATACAAACACTGGTGGCCAATATTGGCTTATGTCACTACTTTAGGTGCAACTCAGTCACAGCTTCTGTCCCAGCCTTGACAGGGAGCTAGCTGTTTTTTTGCACAGAAATCAAAGTCAGAGGGTTAGACCATAAGAGATATTATTTGAGTAAAT
>OMNZ01091694.1:0-19535 GCA_900303255.1 Lesueurigobius sanzi | reverse complement strand
ATGATTATATTTTGAATGGTAGTGGAATGATATTTGTTTGTCAGTAAATTGTATGAGAAGACATTTGTGAAAAGACACTGCATCTAATTATAAAGCTTTGCTTGAACTCAAGAACTGACTGGAAAATTGTTGTTAGTATTATTGCTACAGTGACCCTGTAAGTTGTGAAACAAGCTTACACAAACTCATACCTGCGAAGAATTACCTGACAGAAATGTATTACCAAAGTGAGGAATGAGTTGGACCCATGGAGTATATTTTAATGATGGAGGTACAATTGGATATTTTCCAGTTGTGAAGCTAGCTAGCATACGGGGGCTGACTCCAGAATCTTCCATTGGCTTTCCATGTTAACTTTTTGGCCCCTCTTTAACTCAATATTCTTTATATCCATTAGTCTTGTTAATATGACCCTCAAGTGCTCGTCTTACCACACGCTACACCGTCCTGTTCTTTGTCTGTTAATATAATATGAGGAAAGCTGCGCAGGCTATCTCCATAAAATGTTATTTTTTACACTCTATGGTATGGACACAACTAAATCTTATCATTGAAAGCATACAAAGTAAACAAAACAACAAGAACTTGATACAGTATTTGTGTTGTTGACCTGAATGACCCAGAGCCTGTGCAAGTGCAGCATGGCACCTTTACTTTCCATCACAGTGGCTTCTACGGCGCTCCAGGATCAATTGTTTTTAGGGTTTTGCACCAGATACTGAATGAATGAATGAATGGTTTATTCTGAGCTTGTACAAGTAAAGTCAAACATACATTCATACAGTTTTCCAAATCTTTTTACATACTATTCAAAAAATAATAATAGTAAAAAAATAAAATAAGACACTGTCTATGCACATAATACATACTTTTTTTTCCAGAAACCCTAAAACAATTGGTCCTAGAGCATCACAGAGGCTGCTGTGATGGAAAGTCATGGTGCCATGCTGCACCCACAGTCAATGGGTCACTACACTGGGGGGAAAAAAAACTAAAAATAGTAACGATTTTCTTGAAATGAGAATGTTTGACTTTGTTTGGAGTAGGTAAGTAAAATGACCTGCCAATGGAATACAGAAACGAAAGATACAATTTATTGTTGCACTTAAATATAGAATAATAACGGAATTACAGTACTCAAATTAGGTCAAATACTCTTAATTCCTGCGATTTTACTATATACTCAAGATATCATTTTTTGCAGTGTAAAAGGTCAAATATGCACAAAATGTTACATACAGTAGTGCACCGTTAATGAGGACTAAAACTGTGTGTTCAAGTTCAAGCCAGGATCAAATCAGAACCACGAACATAAAAGTGTCCAAACATTTGACTGGTATTGCAAAATAAAATAAACTTGCATAATTCTCCCATAGATCTGTCAAGCCCACGTAAAAGCCAGTCAAATGTGAATCCAATTACAACTACTTCACATTCGTAAACTGAGCGGAGCAAGACGGCGCGGCTCACTTCAAAGATAAACCCAGCCAAACAATAATATTTGGGGAAAGAAAGAATTAGGATTTTCGTTTGTGCCGAGACCTGATCCGCCCTGAGAACTGGGAGATTTCAAAAACAACGCCGGCGCTGGTCAAATTAATTCAACAGATATGTGCCATCACTTGTATTCATTATCAGCTACAGACATCCAGATTTGATTCCATATGTCAAAAATGCCTCCCACTCCTTAAGACTTTATTGAAAAATGGGGCCTTTTTGAACTTCCAAAGTCAACACAGCGCATACTTGCATCGAGTGAGGAGGAGGAGGAGGCTGCTATGGGGTGTTTTTGCCGAGAATATTGAACAGTGATTTCTTTGGCAGCGCTGCTCGACGGAGGGGGGCGAGCGGAGGAATGCGATTCAAGAGAGTGGTGGGCGGCCCGCTGGGGACTGGGGGTTACCTGGGGTGAGTGGGATGGTCGTGAGCCAGAGAGAGCAGGTTTTGGACAAGACGGGGGGGGGCGTTCCTTCAACCAGTGCTGAGTGGGATAGACGTGACGCGCGGGTAGAGTTCAGAATGCGGTGGAGGCAACAGTGAAATGTAGGAAAACATGGACCTGAAATAGTTCTGGCTTTGAGGCTCATTGATGAAGTAATGCATTGAGATGATGAAGGTTGGTCTCTGGTCTTGTGCATTACAGTAAGAATCAGAGATAGATCATATTCATTTAAGAGTGTACTTTTGTGCATTTTTCTATGACAGCACTTAGATATTTACTTGTGATTTGTAGTAGACTGGCCTCATTTTGCAGGCCTCACTACAGCTAAAATAGATTTGGCCGGGTTTTTGCGAGTTTGCGCCATCTTGCCAAGTTATCATTTTGGATATTCAGCAGCTGGAAATCCAGACTTTCTTTAAAATAAAGGCTTCTAGTGCAACTGAAAGAAACAAACTCTCGGTTCTTCTCATGGGCCATCATGTTGTTATGAGGCGGGACTTCCTCCGCCGAAGAGTGGTGCCGTTAGCGAAGAACACGTCACTGCAAATAAGTGATTCTGATTGCATGGTTCTTTTAGTCTTTTGCCGAGGCGGCCTCGAGGAACTGGTCTCCGGACCCACTTTCTTTCAAAGAATGGAAATGGAAGTGGGTGTGGCTTGCCAGGCTAGCTAAATGTAGCACAACATGGACATGCTACAGCTGTTTGAAAAGCTCTTCCCGAGTAGGTTTCAGTTGCATTTTAGTTTAATTGTTTTACAGATGCATTAAGTCCTTAAGCATAAACCCTGAGAACTGCCATTAGCTGCTGGTTAGCAACATTAGCCTGTTACTCTTGTTGACAAGAGGTAGGCTATAATGAAGGCAACATGCTGGTTAAACTCAGCTCAGACTCTGATTTAGGGAATGTGTACTAAGTATTGTATTTCCATAGCCTAGTAAACTAGACGCACCCTAGTGGCCAAAAATATTTTTTTGCCTGGCGGGTTGGTCTAATGTCGCACCATAGGAGCTGCTCGTAGCTGGGCCAGGAATCTGGCCTCCAATCACAACGCTCTGAGTTTTCGCTTTTTTTGTATCGTTGAGGCGGGCTTAGCAGGCTGCAAGAAGGTGAAATAGCAAAACAAGCAAGATCCTCCATTGCTCTGATTGGTCATAGCCACGGCAGAAGCAGTTTGAATGACAACTGTTGGCTCCACCCACAACCTTCAGCTTTCCCAATGGTGCGACCCCAGACTATACAATTCATGCTATAGTCTGGCTTGCCAGGCTAGTATTTCCACACTTCAGGAAAACTTCAGCTCAACGCCATGTGCTGTGAGGTTCGCTCCATAGGTGGGTAGGTGGGACCATATTAATCAGTACAAGCACTTGGTATCAACCCATTACTGGTATCGGTGCATCCCAACCAAGTAGGAGGGCTGCGACCACACACTTTTGTTACAATCCAAAAGATATCATGATACTTAGGGGCTGATACAATAAACACTGTGAAAATGTAAAGTCATGTGTCCAAAAATCATAAACCAAATGTCATCTGACATTTATTAAAGTGTTAAGATTGAAAAGTGCATTATCACAACAAACTGTAGGTTTAGCAAAGTGCTGTGTATATTGAAAATATTGATACTTTGATAGAGCACTTGACATTACGGCAAAGGTGTCTTGTGATACATTACAAAACAACATATTGTCTCAGCCCTACCAAGTAGCACTTAATACATTTAAATCCATGTGTTTCGAGATCTTACCTTGTCCAATTCGCTGGAGAGCTTCTTGTTTTCGTCCATGAGAATCACCCTCTCGCGTTCATATTTCTGCTTGTACTCTGTCTCAAACTCCTCCCGCTCGCATTGGCTAAAAAAACAAAGGCACAATATTATCACCCTTAACTAATGCAAAATAAACTGAACCACCGCCATCTGAGACACAGCACAGATTTGTCACAATAAGCGCTGGAAGCTTTGTGCCAGGAGCTTCTCACATTCCGTCGAATACTCGCTACCAAGACCAGGTAGACATTTTTTGTAGTCTAAACACATTAATGCAGAATCCGATACTGAAATGAATTGGACAGGAGTGAGAATAACAGGGCGGGAAGGGTAGAGCGGAGGGTACAAAAACAAATCTCAAAAACCTTCGGCTCAAAAACAAGATCATATTAAAATTTGATTAGCGCTGCAGTTCGACAAAGTGGAATCCGGTGGCCTTAAGTACTTGGCGGGGGGGCAGAAAAATAAGTGGTTTCATTTCTCGGTACTAAATCTCTGGAGTTTAAACACGGAAAAGGGGCACTAAAAAGGGTCGGGGATGAAGGCTTCTCCTAGAGTCAGACGAGGGGACTAAGCGCTCTATGGCTTTGTTTCCAGCAAGCGGTAAAATGTGGTTTGGTGCATTGTGGCGAGCCTGTAGTGGGGGAAAAACTAATAATTTGTATTCCAAAACAAGTAAAAATGAAGTATTTGATGAAAACTGGAGTAACAATTTGGACGGAACAAATGATTTATTAATTTTGAGGCAAGAAACCATAGGAACATGGCTTTGTTGTGCTGGGTGGAAACCTGAGTGACCTTCTCTGAGGCTAAAAATGTCATTAACGACAACAATACTTGGACCAAACGGCTACCAAAGCTACCACAATCACATCAATTACCTTAAACAATCATCGCTGTAAAACAAAATAGTATCTGGTTAGTGTAAATTAACACAGGACAGAAAGTTTTAGCCACATTTCCACCAAGGGCTGCACAATATATCGCAAAATCAGTAAGTCTTCCATCTGACACTTAGATCACTTAGACACAATTATTACAATCACAGCCTGAAACAAAAACTGCATGGAACTTATGAATGGTCAAAAATTCAGTTTTAGTTTTTATTTTCCCATACACGGACCAGTGGTTTCGCTAGGGATCATTTTTCTCAGTCATTTTGAAGGACAGGGTTGTAAAAAGTCTGTCAGAAGCTATTTTTATCCTTCATTAATTAATCTCTCATTAAATACCTAGTATTATGTACAGTATGTAAAAAAAAACAAAAAAAAAAAAAACGATTATGGGATAAATGGATGCAAATCTAAATATAATATATAATTTCAGAGCAGAATCATTGAACATGAATTTGGAAACTACATTGTGTCATGGATAGAATATTTTCAGTTAATGTAACCCATTTGGCAATAAAGATCATGAGCACTTCAGAAAAGCATTTGTATTGTGTACATTTGGTTTGAGTGTCTTGTAAAAGATGAATTTCTGTCTCTTTTTTTGTTGATTGGTGTGTTTGGTCCAGTTTTGGTTTTCCAAGTCTTCTTTTGACACAATTGACTGAAAAGCAAATTACTTCTGGTCTGCGTTTCAATTGAATGGAAAATAAAGTGTCAAAATGATTTAATAAACCATTGGAATATAGCTTTAGCAACATTGCAGACCCATAGCACACTCCACAAGGCTATTCAATATTGTGCAGCCCTAAAGGAAACTTGTAAAATGTTCTTTTGATCAACCACGTTTAGGACAAATTCCGAGGAGGGGTATGGAGGACTAAAAGTGCCAAAATAAATCAATTAATACATGTCAAATACATTTGATTTTTAAAACATCACTACAGATGCCGAGAGTACAAAAATGCATAAATAAAGCCTTATTATTTTCTGTCTTTATTCTGTCTGCAGGATTACTATTGCAACAACACATCATCAGTTAACCTGTCTGTCACGTTCCCTAGTCGTGGGTGAACAATCCAACGCTTGGTGAATTCTGCTTCACAATGACAGGAAGAGCCGGCATCGAAGGATCAAATCATTCATTTACTCTTGCTTCATTACTATTTGTACGGCCTGCTTTATTTTTTATTTTTTTTTCTTGATTTTTCTCACCAAATGCAAATTAAGGAGGCGGGGCTTCAGAGAGTTAGACCAACACAATCGAGCAATTACGCTGCTGAACTCCTTTAAATGAATGAATAAATACATTCACAAATAATTAGTTGAATAATTATTATAAGTCTCAGCATTTGTAGTGACATTTTATTAATTATTTGGCAATGTGGACATATATTAATTTATTGATGTGGCAGTTTTAGTCCTCCATAGTATAAGCCGTTTTTGTCTCAATTTGTAAAGCCTACTTCTAAAATGTTGGTGGTGTTGAGGCCATTATAATAATTTCCTCCTTCCTGGTCGTACCTCTCTCGTCGGGTCTTGTCCAGCTTGTCTTTGAGGACGAGGATCTCCTTCTGCAGAGCCAGGTGTTGGCTCTCGGCGTCTCTCAGCTCCTTCTTCAGGGCCTTGAGCTCCGAGCCGTGCTGGGCCTCTCTGCGGGACAGCTCCTCCTCGAAATGCAGCGTCTTCTTCTCCAGGTCGCCGCGAAGTCGACCCATCTCCTGTGACTGGTCCGCGGAGGGCGAGGTGGCGACGGGACCGGGCTGCTTCAACTGGGACGAGAGGAGAATATTTTTTAAAAAATCAGTGCAACTAGGGATATAAAAGCTCACGGTAGGTTATTGATAAGGATTTTAGGACTCAAGGTGAATTGTTTCTCATGATCCATTGTCCATACAGAGCACAATCAGCGGTAAAGCCTGATGACATGCAGTGTTCCACCAAAAACACATGACAGGTCAAATAATCCAATGTGCAGAGAGCAAATCTTATCCATATTTGCATGATAAGTGCATAGTGAAACTGCAAGTGCATGGAAATTTATTTTTAACATAAGCTGGTTTTTAACTGAAACAATTAAATAAATATAAAGCTTTTCTTTTTTGTTTGGACAGTATATTTTGTAAGACTTTGAGAAATTCTGTGTATATTCTTCTGTAATTCCAATAAATAAACGCAAATATTCGTAAAATTGAAAGTACACTCTGGTTCTGAGAGATATTGGTTTTTATGGGGCTAAAACAGACTTTTACTCTAACAAGCAGTAATGAGTGTGTAGTTTGTAATTCAGCAATTACTTTATCCAGTTACTACTTTTCCATACTGTAACTGAATTACCAGCGCAATTACTTTTGGGGAAAAGTCATAAATAACTATAACTAGTTATGTGAAGGTTCTCAGTCGTACAGGAGTTGTCCATCGTAGGCAAAAAATTCTTCAGTCTTCATCTGTACTCTGCAGTTGAAGTGTAGGACGTTTCGATCTTACTCCAAAGATCATCATGAGGCGAAGAATTTTTGCCTACGATATAACTAGTTACATTTTTAAACACTGGTTATGGCAGAGTTCCTCACCTTGAGCCCCTCCAGCTCCTCCTCCAGCTGACGACTGTACTGCTCGTTTCTCTCTCGCAGTTTGCGTTCTTTCTGAGCCTCGGACGCCTGCTCCTCGGCCTGAGCCTCCATCTGATCACACATGTCAGTCAGTAAATCTCATAAACACCTTAGGAAAGTGTGAATGGAAATGTGACGCGTCCATGTGACCTTCAGAGACACTGAGGCGCTAATGGGCTGAACAGGAAAAGATTGGGCGAGGTTATGGCTAGTTCATTTGTAGCAATCTACACTAATGGGAAAATTATCAACGATGTCATAATAGGTTGCGTTCACGTGACACCACAGTCTAAAGAGCCTATACTTTAAAGTTGAGGTGGAGGGCAGCTGGAAATTCTGTGCTGGTAACTATGGTAGCTATCAAAATGGAGATAGTCTAGTCTTAAGTTTATTGCTTATTTCTCTCATTTCTGGGCCAATCCACATGAAACAAAAACTGTCACAAAGTTCAATGTCTTCTCTGTCAGCACATATGAACTCAGGTCTAGTTATTGTCCCATAAAAGTTGTCCAAAAGTGGAGACAATATTCAAAAACAGGTGTGTGATGTTGGCCAGTAGAAAGGACAATAAGGCAGGTTTGTGAATCCAATCACTATCAAATAATAATGAAGTACAACGTCTCTCCTAAAAAGTTGTATTGACACTTGTCTTCCAAATGAAATATAATTCTATAACGTGAATGCAACCTATTCAGGAAGGAACACTACTTTGGAAATGCAGCTATGGCATGACAGGAGTGAAAGCAGGATGTAAGCAACATAAAGTAATAGAAGATAATTTCAGGTGAGTACAAAGCCAAATGTGCTCTACAGAGTGTACCGTACTGCTAAAAAATAAAAGGCCTCACTAAATGACTATGAAAAACAACAACTTTGAAGTAAAATGATCATAAAAATATCCTATGAAGAAAACTAGCCTCAAACTAGGCATGCACCGGATTTATAAAAGTTATAACTTCTTTCAGCACCTTTGAATAAACTGTTGCCTCAGTTAGATCAGTAGCCTATCTGCGCTGCTGCAGGTATTGCACACCAAGTAATTAACTGGGGAAAAAAATATTGGGCCGATACCGATATTTGAAAAATATGCAAATACCGGCAGCACCGCTATATCGGACCATCCCAATCTCACGGTATCGGGGGTAAACCCCAAATATCGTAGCTACTGTATATCAGAAACAAAAAAGCTGGATCAGTTCATCTCTGTCTCATACTGTATCAACATTCTCAGTAGAGTTGCCAAAAACTATTCACTAGTATGTTGCAATTACACCACTAGGAGACACTCAGAGGCACAATTAATTAGAAAATGCTACTGGGCGACATATTCCCACCTCTGGACAAATCATCAAATCTAAATTTACACTCAAAGCTATTTTTTGGCAATGTCATCATGTACAGTCAATAACATCAGCCCAAAAGATAAAGCCTGTGAACAGATTATAACGACTCTGTATCTTGAGACAACACGGCTACACAAACATGGCAGTGAGAGAAAGTGTGATTGTGACTGACCGCAGCATGGACAGAGCGGGGAGCGCTAGTCAAACACGGGGAGCTACTCTACCTCCTTCTTTGCTCTCTCAGCCTTTCGCACCTCGAGCCTCAGAGTCTCCACCTTCTGCGTCTGACTCTCGATCTCCTCCTCTTTGTCCCGAAGCTGACGGGATAGGCGCTGCTTGGCCGACCTGGATTAAGGAAGAAGTCTGTTAAAGTCGAGATGCAGGTGTTTTTACCATGTTGTTCACTTAGAGCAGTGCTGGGTTTTGCTAAATTTAAGATACTACTGATCTCATTCATTTTGGTGTAAAAATGTCACTTTGTGCTGATATTATATCTTATATCTGTCTTGAATGAGCTGAACTTGTCCTTAAAACCACAACAACTGCCTGCTCTGAAGAAGTTGTTTTTTTTCTTCCTACTGGGTTTACATCACCGTATTTCTCTGATTGGTTTACGATGGGTTTGTTAGTCCCGCCTCTAGCCTCGAATTTGAAAGTTAACCAACGGCGCAATCCTAGACTGTCTTCCAATGCATACATGGATTCTTTGTAACAAAGAAATGAAATTTCCTATCCAAATATCTTGCTCAACTTGTTTTAACACTATGGGGAAGAAAACTAGACCTTGGAGGGCTCCCATAGTCTCTGAAACACTGCACTTCAGCAAATCAAAACTGAACAGAATATAAAATATGTAAGTATTGGAAACAAAATAAGTGCAGAGAAGTATATTCTAGTTATGTTTACAGTCAGGTGGTTGTGATTGATAAAGTGACTTTTTACTGTCTCTTGTACCTTATCAAGATCTCAAAACACTGCGGACATCACAAGGTGGTGCTCCTTCATAGTGTTAAAGTGTAATACAGGTAAATAAACAGATCAGTTTATTGTTCAAATTGAATCTACAATAAAGCCTTTGTTTCTTGTGGCTGTGATGTATATTGTGTTAGATTCTAAAACATGAACCACCCAGGCTAAAGTGTTAAAAAATAAATCAGAAAAGGCATGAATAATGCATAATATTGGACCTTGAAGCCGCGCGTGTGTACCTGAAGTCGGTTAGCTTCTCGTTGAGCTCAGAAAACTCCTTCAAAGCGACTTTCCGCTGAGTGTGGGCCTCCTTCAGCTCCTTTGACTGAGACTTAAGCTTCTCGCTGGCATCTATCAAATCCTGGTGGAGTCAGAAAACACACGGATTACTCAAATATTGTAATCCTTTGAATGGCATTATTATCAACATAATAGTTTGGGTTCACGTTCATAAACTGCTAAGTTTGATTGGTAAAGCTAACGGCTATAGGGAAAGTACATTGAACAGGCTAATGAATTCTGAAAAGTATATATATTTCTATGCATATACCAGTGTATTTGAATCCCATAAAAAGCAAAGCTATGTGGATGCACTTAGCCCAAGATTCCACACCTATATAAGACGGAGCAGGAGCCAGTATTTATAAAATGTGTCTGAACCAGTTTGTGATCCACTGGCCTGGTTTAATCCACTGTTACATCACGCGTCGGTGAGTGCAGTACCTTGTGTAGGTCGTCTCGCTCCTGTGTGACGCCCCTCATCTGCTTCTCCAGGTTTTTAATGTGTTTGGACGAGTCCTCCAGGTCTCTGCGCGCCAACGTCACGTCCTCCAGCTGCTTCTCCAGCTGACCAGAGTCTGAAACATCCAGGGAGATGTATACGCTTTTACAGTACTACTGTAGGACAATGTTGGGTAAGGCAACAATCAGAGGTGGGCAACATATCGTATACAATAGGGCTCATGAATTAAAATACAAGCAAATACTGTATGGGAATAATACATTTTAGTTTTTGTCTTCATAATGTCAAATAATAATCTGGTAAAAAGAAGGCCAGTCAGAGGGAAAAAGCTGACCAACAAACTCTTGACAATTATATAAAAGCCTTATATAAAAAGAAGGTGAGCTTTGTCATGGTGCATCTTTTTTACCAGTTTGAACAAAGTCACCCCCTGTCACTTCCAATGAGCACCTGACTGGTTTCAGAACTATTTGTTATGAAGATCAATGCAGTGCTCCCCACATCTCTTTCTCAATAATAGCTGTGCTTTGAAAAGAGTTCAACTAAATATACTGAATATTCCGTTATTTTATCTTTATTCATATATATACATTTAGTCTGTTAAAAAGCACCTAATGCCTATATATTATGGTAGAATTTAGACTGTGCTGTTTACTCCACACTGCAGCGAGTCCTGGTTTAGACCTGGTTCAGTCTGGGGCTGGTCCTGGCTCACACCTTCCTTTGCTTTGAAGGTTTTTAAGAAAACAAAGGGGAAACAGTGCTACTGTTGGCGGTTCCATAAAATCATGTGTTCATATTTAATGATAATTAGGGTTCTCTCGGTTTAGCTGACTGAAAATAGGTCATTTTAGGGTCGTTTCAAGCTAAATAAAAAGTGCGAAGTAGCCGAATGCTCCCTTTCTTTCTTTTAATTTGGACTGTATTCATTGCTCCGCTGCAGAGTGACAGAAAAGAGAAAGAGAGAGGGAGAAAGGGAGCAGGCAGCGGCTTGACTGAGGGGATTTACTCGGTTCAGGTCCGGATCCAGACTGAGGTCCGCTAATTCTGGACCTCTGGATAACAAGCCAACACTGTATAGAAGTTGGTGTTTGGAAGAAATGCAAATTTACAATATTGAGTATATTTCCAATGTCAAGCAATCGATAAAAAACTACAAAAACATCACCAAAAACAAAGAAATAAAATATACTTGATTTGTTATCTCTCAAATTATGATAGTGTTTTTTCATGCACTTTTGTAGTTAATTCAAGACAATTATCTTTTTGACGACACAGCAATTTTTTTAATGGTTTGCAAAAAATACTGCTCATCGTTACAGAGAAAGTCCCCCAAAACTCTGATATATTCATTTTTCTTAATATTGCCCAGCCCTAGTTACAATCATATTTGTTTGTATTTGTAGACTTTATATGACTAAGCTAAGAGTTGTATGGAAAGGCTAATAGTCCAGTTGTAGTCACAGTAAAAGCTCTAACCTGCGATCTGCTTCTTGAGGATGTCGATCTCGCTCTTCAAACTCCTGATCTCCACTTCTTTGTTGGAGTTGATGGGACTGTCGCCTGCTGGGTGCTGCAGGGCCTGGACCGCCTGCGTGGACTCTGCTCAGGTTCAGGGAAGAAGAAGAAGAAGAAGAAAAAAAGGCTCATAAATGAATAAAAATATGAGCTATATTTGATCAAACAGAGCGCTGGGGCATTAAATATAATGCGAGGTCAATCGAGGTCTAGAAATTCTCCTTGATGTATTCGTGTGCTCGAGGTTAGCCCAATCTAATTTATTAAACGGTTAATAATTAAGAATAAGTGTACCATCTATAAAATCAATGCCTCATTTGATAGTCTGAACTCCATCTCAAAGGTGACCCGCTGGCTCCGCTTATGGAACCATCTCCATGAAACCCTCAAAAAATATTTAACCCTGGAGTGTCATAAAGGCCGCTTCTGCACTTTACTTCACTCATGGTGGTGGTTGCGTGTGAAGCCATTTATTGTAAAAAAAACGCTTTTCAACTAGAAACTAGCCAAATGTCCCTGATCAAAAGTTTACATATTGTGCATCTTGTGACAAACCGAGTCAGAGAGTCCTGTAGTTTCAGCTGAAGTGAGTTTTTCTTTGCTCCTGAGCAATTTTCCTGGCAGTTGTTGAAGGTCATGTAAAGGTTAGATCAGGGCCATTTGAGTAGTTTCTGTTTCATTATGATATCAAAAGAGTAAACTCAGTTCGTTGACAATAAATGGCTTCTTTTGCGTTATCATTCATATTCTATGAAACTTAAGAGCACAACTGTACATAGCAGCTTTTACAGACATAGTAACAAAGTGCTTTTCATGAGACTATTTTACATTCAATCCATACACGATACATACACATAATTGAAAAATCACAATTTTCCTTCAGCACCTTGAAAAGAATCCTTACTGCAACCCTACAGTACGTTCGTTACACATCTACAAACTTTAACTTTGTGCGATTCCTTCGTTCTTCTCACCTTGTAGTTTGCGGCTGAGTTCCACCTTCTCCTGCTCCAGGCGCCTGATCCGGCGCTCGTAGGCCTCCACCGCCAGACTGTCCTCCAGGCCGCGCTGCACCGCCAAGTCCACCTGGTCCTTGGTCACCTTCCCCGGCTCTCCGGACAGCTGTCTCAGGCACCCTCTGTCTGACAGGATACTGCAAGAGAGAATATATATTTCTCCAGTAAATCTCTCCATTGTGAGATCAATAAAGAACTATCTTATCTTATCTATATATGAGCATGAACTGTTGAACTGCTGCACCAAGATCATTTCTAGCTCTCACAATACCTCCGGCACATGCTCAATGTGACAGGAATCCGGGCTGATCACCGTAGAACACTGAAGAGCTGCTCAATACACATGAGTGTGTCCATGTGTGTAGCTAGTTGTGTGGATGGATATAATGGTAATAATGATGGGAATAAAGGGGGCAGGGCCTTGTGGCGGCAATACAATCCAGCATTGATACGCTAACATTACTGTAGATAACAAATAATTTAAATTATTATTATGCTGTTCTGTTGTACAGGATCACTTATACTTGTGTTACTGAGGAGTAAATGGGACAGACCTGAATTTCTGCACTAATTGTATATTGAAAGGATACACAGAACGTGTATGTATCTGGGTAATGCACATCATTAATATATTCTGTATTTTGTACTTTGTCGTTTGGTCTGTCTATACGTATGTATGTATGTAGATATGGTATGTAGATATGCATTATATATGTATTAATCTGCTTAGTGGGTGTTAATTCAATATCATTTCTGTATATAGACAGTAGTCACAGAAAATTGTAAGTCCGGGGTCGGCGCAAATAAGTGCCTTGCTTCAGCCGATTCCTTTAGAGCATTGCGTTGCTATTTATTTATTTATTTATTTATTTTCTCTGTCATGTTTGGTTGATAGCCCAATTGCTTAAATAAAAAAATTAACAGCATATGTGGTCTGTGTTTGTTTTTCTGTTTTGCAGTTTTGCAGTTGGATCTAGGGGGGCAAAGAAATGTACTCTCCAAAAAGATAATGAAATGGTTACCCCAGCTTTAACTGTAAACCGTTTTTAAGCATTTCCTTCCTCAAGCAGTATGAAAGAACAAATAAGCCTCGCACCATTATTTTTTGTCTCTTCCCCTCTTTTGTCAATGCATGGTTATTAAAATTTCAGTTTTACCAACAGTGCTTTCCACTAATACAACTAAATTTATATGCTGAAAAATAGAAGAAAGCTTGCTGAAACCGTACCATGATAGTGGTGCAGGGAAGCAAGAGGTCCGAGGCACGCTGTATTAGCAAAGTTAAAAGTCCTTTATTGATCTGGACAAAGCCGACGCGTTTCGACTTACGTCTTCATCAGAGCTTCATAGTTTTCGTTCCTCCTAAACCTTCCTTCAGCAAGCTTTCTTCTATTTTTCAACAATTGTTGGCCCCGTCTTTGAGAGCACCTGTATTCCTTCCACACTTTTTTGAGCCTCTGCAGCACTCACCCCAGCCTATTTTTCTACGATAAATTTATATGCTATTGGTAGACTTTCTAACAAGACAATGCAGGTGAAAAGGGGAAAATAAATACATTGAGTGATATCAATATGACAAAAAATGTATTAGAAGTCATTTTATGTTACTATTTTATGTACAAAAATGGTCAAAATTGCCAATATTTTTGGAGCCAAAATCTAAATAACGGATAGAGCCAGGTTTAAATTTTTGGTTTTATTTTGTTGATATATTTGCTACAAAGATTTGTTCGGAGTGGATTTTGAACACTTTGCCTAGTTTAATAATCTAGTTGTTAGTGAATCAATCTGCAAACATTTACCTTGTTTTTTGGAGTTCAAAACTCAATAAATCAGGCTTTTAAGAATTAAATATTGAAAAAATCCCTCTGAACAAGCCTTCAAAAATATGTATATATAGACCTATATATATAAATATAAGTAGAAAATTGGAAAGTTTGGCATCTGCAGGAGCTACTAAAGTAGAAATGCTGATGCCGCAATGTGAGAAAATGAGAGTAAGAGAGTAAACTGCCCAAAAACCTGAAAAAAAGAGCTTTCCCTGCAGTGTCTCCCCTTAAACGTGTAAGTCAAGGCACGAAGGCAAAAATAGACAGAAACAGATACAGACATTTGTTGTCAGGAAGTTGAGTCACGGAACGAGGCAGTGACAGACACAACAAAGGAGAACGAGAGGGAGACGGGACAGACGAGAGCGAACGACGCAGTGGGAAAAGTGGAAAACGAGTGGGAAAGGGCCATTATCGGCCGACTGTGAAGAGATAAGCCGAGTGTGGTAGTTTTTGTTTCTCACGGTCTGATGCAGTGTGATCTGCAGCACCTTATTAGGGAGGAGAGGCCCTTTGTTCAACAGATAAGGATGCGCCGCGAGGAAAAGAACGGGCTGGGAAATCTACACATTACAGTGGAAAGATGAAAGACGGCAAAATAAGGAGAGGAGTTTTAAAAGTAAATGATCTAGCCCTCCCCCTTCCCCTTCCCCCCTTGATTGGATCTGAAAGCCACTCCTCACACATAAATCCTGCGAGAAAGCACTTCGGCGCGACTTTTACGGTGCTATATGTGCTGTATAAATAACATTTCTTGACTATGATTTGTTGCCAAAATCTGCAAAGGTTTAGGAAAAATTGAATTCTTTCATGTTTCTTATTTTACATCAAAACGCGGAGCCTGGCAGACATTTAGACAAAGAGACCATCACTTTAACAATGCAATAATCATCTTCTGTGTTATTTTTCCAATTAAAAGTAGATGCAGTTTCAATTTCATCACAGTACTACGGTCATCTCCTCTTCCTCAGCCCATTATTACCACTTGCAGATTACAGATACTCTGGATTATTCTAGGACTGGGCAAAAAAAAAAATCGCAGCTAAAAAGATTTTAGGTTTTAGCGTTCCGTTGTACCATTCCTTCGGTGTTCCCGCCTGCAGCAGAAAGAACAAACTCACCATTTACTAGTGTAGGTGAAACCCACGAAGGGAAGATGGTGTCCAGAGAAGGCAGTGTGAGACGGAGGCGGCATGGTTTCCTATGAGAGAAAGTATTATTAGCCAAAGAAGCCAGAGAAGAAACAACAGCAGCAAACGGGAGTGTTTAATTAGCCTTAAGTACAATAAACTCTTGGACTTGGAAAAGATCCACAAGGGAAATGACTTCTTACAAGTCCTAGTAAAATGTCCAAATTGTCCACATAACACATCTTTTGAAGTTCTGATGAAATGTGGTAAATTTTATTTTAAATGATTAGATATGAACCAAATTAAAATCCTCCTTATCAAAGTATCAGAAGGAAGAGTAATGAAAAATAAACTTTAATCTACATCTCACCGAGTTTTTGAGGCAGTCGTCGTCCACGTCGAAGTTGGAGGTGTCTGTGGGGCTGCTGACCTCTGGGATGTAGGGGGCTTCGCAGGTTAGGATGTTTTCCCAGTCGATGCCTGTGTAAAAAAAAAAAAAGAATTTTCTATGACTTTTTCATACAAGTGCGAAGCCTCGTATCAGCGATGTGTAGTGTTTGGTTTGTACCGGAGAAGAAGGGGTGATGTTTGAAATCCTCGATGCCGTTCTGTCCCAGCCGATGCTCTCTGCTGCAGATGAGCCGTCGGATCAGGTCCTTCGCGTCTTCGGACACGTCTGTGACCTGTGGAGGGAACTGGAAGCGCTCCTGTGAACAGAGCAGGAATCAAAAACGATCTTTAGCCACATTTAGTTACTTTAACATTTTTATACATTCTGTATTACTACTTACAGCTTTAAAACTGGAGGAGGAGGAGGAAGAAGGAGGAGGAACAAGGAGGAAGAAGGAGGAGGAGGAAGGAGGAGGAAGAAGGAGGAGGAACGAGGTGGGTGGAGGAGGAGGAACGAGGAGGAAGGAGAAGGAGGAGGAAGGAGGAGGAAGAATAAGGAGGAACGAGGAGGAAGAAGGAAGAGGTGGAAGGAGAAGGAGGAAAGAGGAGGAAGGAGAAGGAGGAACAAGGAGGAAGGAGGAGGACGAGGAATGAGGAGGAAGAAGGAGGAGGAAGGAGGAGGAAGAAGAAGGAGGAGGAACGAGGAGGAAGAAGAAAGGAGGAGGATCGAGGTGGAAGAAGGAGGAGGAACGAGGTGGAAGTAGGAGGAGGAATCAGGAGGAAGGAGGAGAACGAGGAACGAGGTGGAAGGAGAAGGAGGAGGAACGAGGTGCAAGGAGAAGGAGGAGGAACGAGGAGGAAGAAGAAGTCGATCTTTTTCCACAGCCGTCCACACTCTAAAG
This sequence comes from Lesueurigobius sanzi, assembly GCA_900303255.1. Taxonomy (NCBI): domain Eukaryota; kingdom Metazoa; phylum Chordata; class Actinopteri; order Gobiiformes; family Gobiidae; genus Lesueurigobius; species Lesueurigobius sanzi. Next base: position 2,483 of record OMNZ01091694.1, on the reverse strand, counting down.
TGTTGTATTATGACGATGTTAGCGTCACAATCTTATTCAACTTGATTTGGGCATTTTTTCATTCGTACATCAATGCAAACCATTTCAATATGCTTGTAACTTGAGTTACAGACATTGTAATGACCGATATATTCCTGTATTTAGTTATTAATATATAAGTTGTATTCCTGTTACTGAAAAAAAAACACTGGTAAAGTAATCTAAACTACAGCAGCAAAACAATCCAAAAGATTGCCACGCACCAGTACCATACAATGAGAACCTCTAAACTACTACTAAACATTTACCTTGTGATTCATGATCTTCCCGTAGGTCTCCACCAGCGACTCTGCGTAGAAAGGCGTCTCTCCGTAGAGCATCTCGTACATGCACACGCCCAGGGACCACCAGTCACACTCGGGCCCGTACTTGCCCTTCCCGTCCTCCATGGCCTGAAGGATTTCCGGGGAGATGTAGTCTGGGGTTCCCACCGCCACCGAGGACTGGACCTGGAGAGGCATTCAGGTGACGTCACAACACGGCACAGGAAAAATAATCGCTGTGGATGTGCAGCTTTTATCGTGTGCTTAGATAAATAACAACAAATCAAGTGGCTTTTGGAGTATTTCAGCAGGTGAAAAAAACTGTTGGTTTTGGTAGAGCATGGTAGATCCATGTAAGATATGTGACTTATAACTTAATTCTGTACATAATGGTCGATAAAGGTTTTTCTACACCGAGTTTTGGGGATTTTGGGTGGCCGTTCCTGATAGACTAAAATTGTCTACATTTCAGGGACGAAATCCAAATAAAGGTTGAAGCCAGATTCATTTTTTTTTTCCCCTATATACTGTAAGTTACAAATATTTGTTCAGAAGGGATTTTGGATATTTTGGATTGTTTGTTTTTGCGTGAGTTCTTTCCCGTGTCTTTTCTCCGCTGGCTTTTCCCAGAGAGGATATCATCATATATGACGTACGTTGTGGACTTTACGCACAGCACGTGGATACCAAATATGTCAATATTTATGGATGGATACGTGGGCGAGAGGAGCGAGAGGTTAGGGGAAAAGTGCCAGTGGAGTCACTTCCTGATGCGTGGTTCGGCAAAACATCATAAAACAGCCACGTAGCCAAGATGTTTAGGATCCAAACTACACAAAAATCTCAAAATTGGCCATGAAAAATGTATGTTTTCACCTGTCGTGTCTGGCCTTAATAGACGCTGTTGTTGTTTCCAGAAACACAGTGGATAACATAACAATTTGTTCTGTGCATCGTCCAGATATCTCTCCACTGGCTCCTGCCCTCGTTTCGCGTGTGTGTGACATAACCGCATTCTAGACTCCGAAAACAATAGCGTCCAAATATGTCACCCATAAAAATCCCATTCACACAATGGAGCGCGGCCCGTGTCATAATGAACGCATTGAGGAGAAACGGCTGCGTTGTGGAAGTGTGGAAGATGGAAATGATCTCCCACAACAGCAAACAAAGATAGCATTGAGCGCTGGTTCCTCAGTCTGCTGTAGGCTGCGGCGGCGATGATGAATTCCCTCGTGCACACGGAGCCAGAGCGGTACTGTCTGTTCGCTGGGTTTCTCTGAGGCATATAATAAATCCAAATTAAATCTCCCGACTCAATGGGACGTTGAAGACGCGAGAACAAACACTACTGTTGCCAAACACAGGAAGTGCATAAAGCTTCACAAAAGAGGCACTGTATTTCACTTTTTATGATCGACAAGACACTGATTGGCTAAAGGAATCAGATAAACTAATGCCTGGTTCACCCGGCAGTATTTTAAAATTGTCGGCCGATTTTCCAAAGCTAACAGAGCCCACCCATGGCGATAAAAAAACGTGACTATGACACGTTTGGTCATACAGTGTGTGGTGCAGCCACACGGCAACGTCAACACATCACACATGAACAGATTTCACTCGCAAACTTTTCCCATGTCAACGGGAAATCTCGGAAAACCTCTCGAGATCAAACGTGACTTCAGAGTAAACAAACAGGGCGGACGTACAAGATGCAGCAGCGATAGTTTGTAGTTTTTTTTAACAGAAAAAAAGTATAAAAGAAAAGGTGCTGGTCAAAGGAGAGGAGACAGCGCGAGCCTGGACTGGACTTGCTGGTTGCTACATTATGATGTGGAGGTGAGTTGTTTTTCCCCACACACTGGTGCAGCCTTCAGTAGTGTAAGCGCAGTCATTGACTTTAGCGTTATCGGATTACGATCAATTCATGTAAGTAATGCATATTTAGGTTAGGTTAATTTATTTGGTGCACTGTCCCTCATTCAAATAAATAAAATAAATGGTTTTATTTTTTTTACTTCTGTATAAAAATGAAATTCAAAAAAGGGTTAGGAAACATAACATACTTCTACCGACTTATAACTTGAATGTTTTTGTGTTTCATTGTACCATGTATCCACATAAGGAACATCATTTTAAATTAAGACTTCTATCAACAGTGGCACAGATGGTAGAGCGGGT
>OMNZ01091691.1:6701-32544 GCA_900303255.1 Lesueurigobius sanzi | reverse complement strand
AATTTTTGTCTCATCTGACCAAAGCACCTTCTTCCACATGGTAGCTGTGTCCCCCACATGACTTCTGGCAAACTTCAAATGACATTTCTTATGGCCTCCTTTCAATAATGGCGGCAGCTCAGCGGCAGTACTTCGCAGCTCCTCCAGAGTCATCTTGGGGCACTTGGTTGCATTTCTGACCAGTGCTCTCCTTGTTCGATCTGTTAGTTTAGGTGGACGGCCGTGTCTTGGTAAGTTCGCAGTGGTGCCATACTTTCCATTTCCAAATGATGGATTGAACAGTGCTCCGTGAGAATCTTGGGAAATCTTTGTATAACTTAACGCTGCTTTAAACTTCTCCACAACTTTATCCCTGACCTCTCTGGTGTGCTCCTTGACCTTCTTGATGTTGTTTAGTGACCAATACACTCCGACCATAGCTCTGAGGCCCTCACAGAACAGCCGCAATTAAACTGAGAGTAGATTACACACAGGTGGCCTCTATTTAATCATTAGGGCAAGGTGTGAACATTCAGCAGACATTAGCAATGAACTTATAAAAAATATGAATACTTGTGCACGCCCCACTTTTCTATCATGTATCAACAAATCATGTATCATTTTGCTTTCACTCCACAGTTGTCTGTTACTTGTGTGTGAACTTTCAGTAAAAAATTCAAAATAAAATCTTTATGTCTATGTTTGTAAACCTGACAAAATGTGCAAAAGTTCAAGGTGTATTAGTACTTTCGAGAGGCACTGTAACTGCCAAAACATTGCTCCCATCAGCTTGGAGCAAGCCCACCTCAGCTTTCTGTGATAGTCCCACAGACATAAAGGACAGATAGAATTACTCAAACTTAGTGAATGCAGTGATATCAAACTTATATTGCTGTAGAACAGCCATCATCATCAAATGTCAAGTCTTCTAAATAGGATTGTTGGCCTGGCTTAAATTTATATGTCCAACAGTTCAGGCACAATCCCTTGTAAGCAGTGGTGTCCAAACTTTTTTCATTGAGGGCCACATATCGAAGTGTATGTACGGTGCAGAGGGCCACTGACTGTGGTCAATGCAGTGAAACAATCATTTAGCATTTAGCATTTGTTGGGGACTACGGATGGAAAGTAGCATTGTGCTAAATCTGGTGCAGCCATCTTTTTAATGTAACTCCACATTGTCCTTTAAATAAACTAAACTTCAAACTTCAAGCATTTAAGAAAGGTTTATTTAAAATGGGAAACCTCACTTTTTTTAGGCTTAAACCATTAGCTGTATGTCTCACTAAAATGTTAGTTATTAGGGCTGCACAATATATCGTAAAAAATATTGTATTGCAATATTAGGTGATGCAATATCCGTATCGCAAGAAGCCATGAAATATCGTATGTCTTCCATGTGACTGAGATTTAAAACATTTTTTGCCAACACTCCAGCACTTGCCAACACTAAAACCAAACAACCAAAGTTCAGTTTTAGTTACAACTTTCCTAATTTAGTTCATTTAATCAAAAATTATTATCACGATTTTCCTTGGCTTAGATCATGATTTCGATTTTATCACGATTTATGTGCACCTAGTGTCTGTATATCATCTTTCCAAGGCAACTAAAGCATCTGCTTCTTCTAAAGGTTCACACTTCACTCTGATTGATCTCCCTGTCACTCACTCAGTGCTTGACCAGACTGAGCAGCAGGAGCAGTGTGTGGGGAAAAATGTCTGTACATGTGCAAAGAGCTGCATTAAACATAAAAACCCCGATATCACCAAAAAAGCAGACCGTCACGGGAATCTGATCACGATTCGATTTTCATCATCATATCGCCCAGCCCTAATTGACATTTTATTTGTGTACTAGGATTATTAAACTTGCAGTACCCCCCAATGTTACCTCCCAAACGAGCAAAGGCACGTAAATTCATGCATCTGACAATCTCCTCCGTAAAACAATCCTATTTTCCAACTCGCCTTTATAAAGAAATCTGAGGAGAATCTGTAGTTTTTAACCAGGTTTTATACCTGTCTTTTCCTAGGCTTCTCGTGCTGGTCGACACTCCAGCGCAATCCATTTTCAGGGCTAGTTGATTCGGCAGGTGAGTTGTTACACCTTTGTGGAAAATTTCTGTAACTTTTGCATCCCAAACTTGATATTTTTACCCAAAATGGCTAAGCAGCACATAACTGTCCATCAAACCCCCCTCCCTCGGGAAAATGACCATCTCTATCAATGTGTGCAAAATCCGTAAGAAGCCTGAGGGCCAACCAAAGATGGTCTAGGGTCCGCATTTGGCCCCCGGGCCGCACTTTGGGCACCCCTGCTTGTAAGTGTTGTTGGTTGAACTCCCCGATGTCTCTTCAAACCCTTTCACAATAGCAAACTTTCCTGTCTGGCAAAGAAATGGGGCCTACAATGTGCCAAAAGTCGTGAAAGTAATAAGGGATGTCGTTTTTGGCAATTGACAACACACAGGAGAATAAGTTTAAACATGCAGTGGCAAAATGGGAGGAGCAGCAAGACCGTGAGAGAAGTCGTCCAGTAGCATCACGGGAAACAGCGATTTCAGAGCTGTTCCGACACCTATGGGCATTAGGTTATAAAAAGGTTATACGCGCTGTTATAAATGCCTGTTTGCGCAAGAAACGCTCATGAAAGATGTGGCTGTAGCGCGACTTTACAGCGCCTTGTTGTGGGAGCAGAGAGCGGAGGGGGGCGGGGGTGGGGGGCGTTGGTGAGGAGTGAAAACAAAAACACAGACACACGGTGATCGTTAGGAACAGGCGACTGCACCGGGCTGCGCGCTCCCCAAAAAGCAGCCCGCAGTCTGGCTAAAGTGAGCACAAACACCAGCTTCGGTTCTCTTACCCATCTTTGCGCTTGGCTTTATAAACGTGTCCGTAGGTGCCTCGACCCACTTTGCAACCTTCATATTCGAATAGGTCTTCCACTCTTTCCCTCTCCGCGGCCAGTCTTGTTTTGAAGTCGTAATCCATTTCAACCCATAAATGCGGCTTAATTTACAACAAAATAAAATATTAATTATTACATGCATTAATTTAATAATCTTGCCGTTTTATTCCCCCACCATTTCCTTGTTTGGGATTTTGGTCTGCTCCGCTTAATGTTCACTGGCTCGTTGACGTTTCTAATTGTCGCGCAAGGTTCATTGGGAAATGTAGTGTTGGGTAGCGGGGTCGGCACTTCACCAGGTTGACAGGGGACCTTGGTTAGACTACAGCGCGCGTTTGTCGTGACAGTTTGAAGCATTTTGCGTAGCCTTCTCGCGAACAATCCAAAGAGAGTGTAATGACTGTGTATTTAATTTTAATAATGTGTGCATAACCTAGCTGTCACTGTACCATGCCATATCTATTACTTTCATCATAACCTTTTTTGTAATTTTTTCCCCAATCATAGGTTATTTCAAATGTGTTAAGTTTGTGTACAGTTATCATGTAATATCATTGTTTTAACACTTGTATTTAATATAATGCCTCTTTATCCAGATCTGTTCTGTAAACTCTTTTTGCTCACTGGCCACTATGGCTAATCTTTATCAGTGACATCAACTGGAGGCAGGAAGTGAGCAAGGGAAATAAGATTAAAATAAAGCAAGTGATTATAAGTTTAAAACTACAACTAAAAAATGTCATCCTGTTGCGGCTTAAGGTGCAAGAACAGGAGGAATGACATTTGAGACTATAAAATAAGGTTTTATCTGATATTTCTAACAACAGTTATCGTTACTATGACAACAGCTACTAGCTTCCCGCCTGGTGCGTAGGTTTCCTCCAGGTGCTCCGGTTTCCCCACCACTAAAAACATGTACAATGGAGCATTATAGTCCCGCCCACCAGCTCGTCTGTACTGTACATGCACGTGCCTCGGTGCCGGAAGTAATAATCCCATTCAAAAATTGCATAGACTTTTCGAAAAATTCTAAAAGCACAATGGAGGCTAAACAGCTACGTGCTAACTGCTAGCCATAGCGTGGATATTTTACAAGCAAGAAAATACCCAATACTTGAAAGCAAAATATTTTTATAACTTATTGGTTTATAAAGTTTTGGATACAATTTAAATTTATTATTGTGTGTTTTATGCCTATAAGTCTCCACGTAGCTGATCAGCTGCTATCGTTCTTTTAAACATTTGATATTAATATTTTTCGAAAAGTCTATGGAATTTTTGAATGGGTTTTTACTTCCGGCACCGAGGCACGTGCATGTACAGTACAGACGAGCTGGTGGGTGGGACTATGATGCTCCATAGGCATGGATGAATGATGTCTGGGTGACTGAATGGTGGTGGTTGGAAGGTCCGTTGGCGCAAGATGTGTGCAGCTACACTTCTGTCGGGCTGCCTCAAGGGGCAGCTGGTTACCACTGGAGTGAATGCAAAAAAATCATCTCATGTAAAGCACTTTGTGACTATGTCTGTGAAAGGCGCTATATAAATAAAGCTCTTCTTCTCTTCTGTGTTCCAGGCATTTGGTAGTTGGTAAATGTCTGACTTGCAACTGGAAAAAATGCCATGGAATGCCGCTCTAGCTGGTAATTACAACTTGTAAACTCAAACCAGTTTGGACACCTCCGATATGACGTCCCACAATATAGCTACACCTGACACTTTCTTTGTGAATGGACCTATATACAAATTATACGATAAAAACGCATCCTTTTGGTGTTAGCATGTATGTTTACATTATTTAACAACACATACTACATTCAAACCGATGTTAAAACCAAACATTTAATAGTTATCTTCACTTAAATAAAATGGGGCTGAAGATATTAACTCAAGAGGGTCGACAGGTGAAAGTCTGTTTGCCTTTTGGGGAAAAAATACTGCAAGTCATGAACAGCTGCCATCTTTTATTTACATGAGATCGTCTGCCTGGAATGATCTGACGGTAGTAACTGGTAACTTTCAAGTGGTAAATTTACCAGTTACCAGTTGCGTTGGGCACCATTAGACCCAAATGTTTACAAACAATGAAAGGGTCAATTGTCACCTGATGTTGACTGGTCATAATTTAATTTGTTATTTAATTTATATATTATAAAAACATGTGTATTGTTTTGGATATTAATCTTTGGAATACAAAAATAACATGATAGGCCAAGGCCTTGAGTATGTGTATACAAAATATACAAAACTTGTATTACTAGTCTTATTATACACAGCAGGCCAAAGCCGCTATTGAGATCAAAAGATCTACCATCCAAAAGAGAAGTTTACCTATATGTCACTCTGGCTAGTTGACTGATGTTAATGTCAAAAAACAGTGGTGGAAAGTAACAAAGTAAAAAGTACAAATACAGGTAAAGAGTACAAATTGTACGTAGTTTTACTTTACTACATTAACTACATTATAGTACATTTTATGATTAATACTTTTTACTTTTACTTCACTATATTTTAGAGCTGTATCTGTACCTTCTACTTCAGTGCATTTAAAAAATTGGGTTTAAAGTATTTGATTTTCAAAATGACCTCTCTCTTGGTTTAGACCTGGTTAAGACCTGGTTTAGTCCTGGTTTAGACCTGGTTTAGTCCTGAGTTAGTGGTTTACTTGATTAGACCTGATTTAGATCTGGTTTAGTCCTGGTTCAGACCCAGTTTAGACCTGGTTTAGTCCTGCTTTAGACCTGCTTTAGACCTGGTTTAGTCCTGCTTTAGACCTGGTTTAGTCCTGCTTTAGTGCTGCTTTAGACCTGGTTTGATTCAAAGGATTTTAAAAAATTACACATTAAACGCTTAATAAATACTTTTTACTTATAAAGTACATTTTTCAGTGTATACTTTTACTTCAGTAGAAATTTAATCTGATACTTTTACTTAAGTAAATCCTTGGTCCTGTATCTGTACTTTTACTTAAGTAAGAATATTGAGTACTTCTTCCACCACTGGCAAAAACTGATGATAATAACAGCATAAATACACGAGATTTTCATTAAAAATAAAAGTCACGTGGTGATCCTTTGATGATTGACAGTTATTTCAGCCAATCGTTGCCGAGCATGTAAGGCAGTGTCGGCTAACGTCTCTGTGATTGGCTGATACGAGACATGACGCAAGAGCTCGGGTGGATAAATACACCGCGCTACCCTCATTCGGCGCTCTTCACAGTATGGCCGGCGATATTAGCTAGCACTCGCTAACGGTATTCTCTGCAAAAGGGAAGACGGTAACTCAAGAATACGAACACCTGGATTGTTACAAAGGACTGTACCTAATAAATAATATCTGCTCGAGGATAAATATTTAAAGTAACGCGCTACCATCGACTGACGACTGATATTTTTGTTGGGTGTCTGTTGTCTCACAATGGAGGATAACGGTGCACATTTCTTCGAGGGGACCGAGAAGCTGCTGGAGGTGTGGTTCTCCCGCCAGGATGAGACCAAAGGAACCGGAGACCTCAGAACCATCCCAAGGTTTGTTTGATTTGTGGAGGTGTTGCCGTGGATCCGCGTGTGTTCGGTGGCCTGTAGAGCGGCCCCTAGAGGAGAAGCAGACACTGCAGCTACTTTCTGGGACACATACACTGTCAATATAGGTTTTCTTAGTACGTGGCTATAAATGTTTATGGATTCTAGACTGAAATTCATCAGAGTAGCCAAATTTACTGTTGTGAAGTGACGGAAGGCTCATGCGCAGTTGTATGGACCTGTCATTTACATGTTAACCAAGATGGCTGCTGTGTATAACAGGTTAAGTGTGGGTATATTTACGCTTGTAAGAGTTGTGCCAATGTTGAGGCGAGTCCTGACAAAGTTTACAAGTGTAACGTGTCTTACCGCCATCTCCTGAGACTTTACAACACATCGTTAATAGCCCGTCACCATCACAGATGGGCCAGGGAGAGTCCAAGCACTGGGCCTTTACGAGAGGCTTCACCTCCCCCTTCGCCTCCGAAAGCTGACTCATTCATTTTTAACCTCGTCCTTCGGTACTAACTAATCCTTGTGGCATAGACTGACTCATTGTTGTGTTATGACTGTGAACGACGGCTCCTGATTAAGCTAGTAGCCATCTTGACCCGACTGTCTTCGAAAATCTATTTATAGTCGTATGTTATTTCTGTAGATCCCTTTTCGCTTCAATCGTTATCTAACAACACATTATGTTTATTTGCGTTTTATTTCGGATCATTCATTTTACAAGCAACATTGTATACACAGTATAGTACAACCCTGTGTAAAAAATATAACTTTTTGATGAATTCAGTGTTTGAATCTATGCGTGAAGCACGCCATACTCATTTTCTCGAAGACTTCTAGAGTGAGGACGCGCGTGTAGCGGCCGCGTGGTGTCCATCTATTCCGGGAATATGAGCGCGAGCCTCGTCCCACTTCTGTTTGTGCGACATAAACCCGCAAATGGACATATCCATGGCACAGTTGGTTATAAAAACACCTTGGCAGGTAGTTTGCCCTAGTGTACTCTAGGAAGCTCCCTCGTGGGCTCGTGGAAGCTGGTTTGATTCTTCAGTTGCTCTGGTCACGTTTGCTGCCATGCAGCCTCATCCCTTCCGGCGCCTGTGATTGGCTAAAGGGCCTCCTATTGCCTTTGCTTATTTCAATGTATATTCTGAGCTTAAGTTTGTCATTCTGAGCCATGTTGACTTGACTGGATGTCCTATCTTGCCCAGTGTGTTTGAGGGCAGTTGCATGGCCTGGGCGGCCTTACCAACCTGCTGTTATTTAGATTAGAGTTACAGGACAAGTGACAGCAGCTGACTGATTTATGATGCAGCTGCCCTGCCGTCAGTAGGCTCTGATATTCGAGTGTGTCTTTTACTCATTGAATTCATATTTCCTGATCTGAAAGAGTGTCCTTACTGGGTGAATATGTGCCCACAATACACCAGTGCAAGGTCAGGCTGCTGCAGTGGTGTCTAGAGGGCAGATTAACAGCTAGTCAGTGGATCAAGCTGTTGGACTATAGCCAATGTCCAAATAAGTCCACAAGGTCATCAGTTCATGTTCCGTCTACTTTCACCTGTGCTTGAACACTATACACCACTTTACACAAATAAACCTTTGCCTAACTTCAACAGTTTCACATTTGATTCACTGGGACCAGGTCTAATAAAGGCTTTTCCCAGAGTTGGTGTTTGAAGAAATTGAGATCACGCTGAGCCACTAGAAATAGCATGTGGTGTAAGTTTCTCTTTGAAACTGGAGCTGAACCTGCAGTAAATGAAGACTTGTGCATCTTAACTCCTAGCTGTTCAGTGCACTGTGGAAACCATATGAACAGGAAACTAACGTGCCATTTTGTTTCTGAGCCATAGCTAACAATTTGACAGCTCTGGTGTCTGTCTATAAAACCCTGAGTTTATCTGAATCCTGTCCTATTGTGCTTTGAAAATAAAAAAAAAACTAGTCTGTTCTACATCCTCCAGTCGAACACCTCTCTGCGCTCATGACAAGTGTGCTTCTAGAGTCAGAGTGAGAGAGTGACGCAGTGCAATCTCACTGCAGCGGGTGGGGGAGGGGGGACTTCGCAGCTCTCTGCTCCTGTCTGTCCCAGCCTGCTGAAACATCCTCCTATCACATGCCAGAGTTGTTAGCCATGTGGAGTCTTCTGGACAGTGGTGATAGTTTGGCTGCACAGTTTTAAAGACCGGACGTTCACAGCATCAAATCATGGACTGTATCAAATCATGTACCTGGTTTTCATTTTTCCATAGAAGCTTTTTGTTGTTTCTTTTCTGCACTACTCTAGAAAATGTGTATTATCTGTTTGTCTAGGACAAACATGTCTGCATGAGTTCAGATGTTGTAAACCCAACAATCAAGCCTATGGGCCAATATCCCTAAAGCAATAAGCTCTCACACTGAGGTGTTGGCCAACATGTGTAAACATGTTGAAGTGGGTTAATCCTGTTTTTCTGCTGTGTTGCAGGTTTGTGTGGGACAAACTCTTGGAGAATGTGCATTGTTTGATTATAAGTGTGACAAAGACAGACAAGCAGGAAGCTTATATACTCAGGTGAGTGTTTTCCTGTCATTTCAGATTCCACAGCATCAGACAAATGTCTAGACCAGTTTATGTTGAGTGACCAGTTTTATGACACTGTAAAGTAGAACCCTTGAGCTCCAAAGGTTGGACAAAGAGTCTAAAGTAAGGACAAATGTATTGCTGTAACCTAATATCTTTCTAGCCTCCTACAATAGGCCTGGCCTAGGGATTAAAAAGTAATTACACTGAAAAACAATTAGTAACAGAAGCTTAAAGTGCATTCCTTTTTGTAATTATGACTTGAAATATATTTTATTAAAGGGCCTATATCATGCTATTTTAACACTTCCAAGGTCAACTATAGGCATATATATGACAATATTTTTCCTTTAACACCATGCAGTACTCAGTTTTTATGAAATATAAGTATAAATGTCCAACCCGGAAGAAAAGATGCTTGGATCACTGAAACGCCGCCTCTCCCCGCGTGGATACCGCCCATTTCATGATGCAACTGTAGAACCACAGCAGTGTGGAGCCTACTGCCCAGGAAACTTTATCAGAATATAATTCATTGTCATCGTCAATGAAAGGTTTCACAGACTAGCAATTTTCAATCAATACTACAGTAAACATAGTGAGTGTGGAGCCTTACGTTACAAGGAGGAGCTGATCTAATTGTCTTTGGGGACAGAGCAGACCCGACCCAGGGCAATAATAAAAACATCACTACAGCCTCATCCTTTTAACCGTTTAAATGTTAGTCACACATGTACACCGTAATGTGAGCAACAAGAATGTTTTTCACGGTGTGAATGTGCCACGATTACAGCTTTATACTACAGCTACATGGCTATCACAGCATTGTTAGCATTTAGCTCGCATTAGCAGCTTGGTTTTGTACTCACCGCTCTGGCCCCTCATCCGGTGGTTTTATTGTGGGAAACTGCACCAGTTTCAAGAGGTATCCTCTGGGAAAATCCATGCTGGTATTGTCAAAGGTTCAGCAGTCCTCTGTGAAGTGACGATCTCAAACAAGCTGGGGAAAGGCAGCTAGCACCGATAAAATCCAAGCATTTCTGGCGATGTCCTCTACCCCTCACAACCAAACACGCATTTTCGTCACCTAGCTAGACATTATCTTTGGTGCAGGTTAGAAAGAAATCACTTCAGAACTTGAAGGAAAGTAGCTGTGGAGATCGCAACAGAGAGAGTGGGCGTGTCTGTTATGGTGCAGGGGCGGCCTGTCCTAACATGCTTGCGTAACATGCTTACGTAAGCATAGCATGCTTACGTAAGCATGTTAGATCGAGACGTTTTCCAAGGCTGGGCGGAGCAGCAGCTCAGAGAGCAAGATTCATCAGGATTGCTGAGACCTGCGTGTGTGAAGCCAAAACCCGTTTTGGGGGTGTTTTTGATGAGGAAATAACATTATAACATGGCTAAAAGCTCAAAAAAGTCAATTTTGCATGATATAGGTCCTTTAAGTATAATGGTATTAAATATGTGTTCAAAATGTTAACACCTGCATCCTGAAGCCTTTAGTCACATCCTGGTGCCCATGCTTTGGGTGATGAGAGACAGGTATCCATGGTTATGGCTCATGTGCAAACTACTTTGTGAAGGACAATAAGAGTGATGAATGTGTTATACCTATTCCCTGCCTTTTCAGTGTGCTCCCTCCACTCCCAATGTATGTGCGGGTGGCATCACTGCCGCTGTGAGCGCTAGCAGCTGACCACGGTACAGGTCAAATGTAGGGCTTCTGCAGTCACAGCGTGGCTGAAGCGGTAACAAGGTGGAAATTGTGTCCCACAGCAGCTCTGATGGGTCTCAATTAATAGATGCGTATATTATTATATTATATTATGGCACAGTGTTGCTGAGTACAGTGTGCATGATAGAGATGATAACAGATGTGCACAGGAATAAACAGCTGTTGCTCAAGCCAGAAATCTGGACACATGCACAAAAGGGTGGACAGGTTTTCTTTGTCCATACACTAATCTTAAAAAGTCTGGACACCATGCATACGTCTGATCATTCCAATATTAGGTATTGCATGTAATTCTTTGCTCAGACCACGATTTGAACTCTGTAGTAATGTGACTTTCGTGTTTCACTCCTCAGTGAGAGTAGCATGTTTGTCTCCAAGAGACGTTTCATTTTGAAAACGTGCGGAACCACCCTTTTGCTGCAAGCGCTGGTCCCCCTGCTGGAGTTGGCCCGGGAGTACAGTGGCTTTGATGCTATTGAGGTAAGTAACTGGAGTACATGCGTTTCACAAGGAGCAAACTTGCTCAATCCTCTCTAAGGCATTCATTTGGACTAATCTCTTGCAGAATTTCTTTTACTCTCGTAAAAACTTCATGAAGCCAACTCACCAGGAGTTCCCTCATCGAAACTTCCAAGAGGAAGTAGACTTTCTCAGCCACATTTTCCCAAGTACTACAATATTCTTTTTTACCCTTTATACTATTAGTGAGAGTGAGAAATGCATGGACTGAATTCTGTGTCTGTGCAGATGGTGCGGCCTACTGTATGGGGCGTCTAAACTCTGACTGCTGGTAGGTACCTGTACTTTTCTGCCTCTGTGACTGTGCGTGGGTCTAACTCTTCTGTGCTGCAGGTACTTGTTCACCCTGGACTTGCCTGACTACTGGGAGAACAAGCACGCCGACCAGACCCTGGAAGTTCTGATGAGCCACCTGGACCCAGCCATCATGGACCAGTTCTTCATGAAAGACGGTGTTTCCGCAAGTGATGTCACTCGTGTAAGCGATGTGTTCAGTTTTGGGAGCAAGGATCCGGGAAACTGTGGGCTCATGAATGTGTCTTTTACAGATGAGTGGAATTTGTGACCTGATTCCAGGTTCTGTGATTGATGCCACATTGTTTAACCCTTGTGGCTACTCCATGAACGGCATGAAGACTGACGTAAGCTACCTTTCCTACTTGCCTACTTTTCCTTTTCCAAAAATGCCCTGTTTAAGTGCTTTTTCTCTGTTTTGTAAAGGTACAGCTGTGTTTGCCATAATAAACATGACTATCTACTGTTCACTACCAACTTTCTGTGCATCATAAGTAAATTTACTTCAGTAAAGTTTTTGAGAATCTGTACTTTGTATTTTTGTTATATATATATATATATATAGATAGTTGTGCTCAAAAGTTTACATATACCCTTTTAATCTTTTAGCCATTTTTCATTGAATATGAATGATAACCCAAACATCTTTTTCCACTCCTGGTTAGTGGTTGTGCGAAGCCATTTATTACCAAAGAACTGAGTTCAGGAGCAAAGGAAAAACTCACTTCAGCTGAAATACAGGACTCTCTGACAAAATGTATGTTTGTTTCAAGATGCACAATATGTAAACTTTTGATCAGAGACATTTGGATAGTTTCTAGTTGAAAACACGATATTTTTGACAATAAATGGCTTCATGCAACCACTAACCAGGAGTGAAATAAAGGGTTTTGTGTTGTCATTCATCATCATCATTCGATGTAATGCATAAGTTTACAAACCCGGACATTCAGCCAGGGTATGTATTATTTGTATATTAATATAATACTTTATACTCTACTACTTTTCTGAAAAAGCTCTGCTCTTGTTATCTGTTACTTACGGAGTGCAGACAAGTTGGTTGTGTAACGTTTTAATCGTACATTAGTTTGTCCCTCAAGTGTTTCCGTAGTACAAGTTTAGACACTACCACCAGCTGCTGTTTTGATTAACCCAGACCTGGTTCCAAACTATTTTATTGGCCTTTCAACTAGTGTTGTTTTTCGATACCATTTTTTCTCATCCGATCCGATAGCGATATTTGGACTCAGAGTAGTCGCCGATACCGAGTACAACTCTGTTACCGCAGTGTAAATACAAACACTAGCAAAAGTCTGTAAAAACACGCCAAAGCCCATTGCACATGGCTCATTCTGCATATAAAATATATTCTGTCAATGTTCTGTTTCCACTCTAAAGATTAAATGAAAGCAAAAAAAGGAAACACAAATGTATCTGCTGTGATCATTAGAGGTTTTAGTGTCGGCAGAGCCTAAAAAAACACATTGTGGTATCGGATAGGTTTTGGTTCAGGTACTCGCCGATGCCTGAAAAATCTGTGGTATCTGCATGAAATCCGATACCGGTATCGGTACATCCCTACTTTCAACCACATCTTCAGTTTTGTTGTAGATGGTTAGAGTTGGGTTAACTTGACTTTGATTACTGTTCCCGTTACAGGAAGTAAAATAAAATTGCGTTTTTCGATTTTACAATTTTGTATCTGCACGAGTTAAACCAGAATGTACTAAAGGGGATACGACTAAATACATCTTCAGAACTATTGTATATTCATATGTTTCGTGTTTTTGAAGCCCCACAGTTATGATTCACAACACTCTACTTTTTACTTACTTACTGAGAAATTCTTCAGTATTGTACATTTCTGATCAACTTTCATTGATGAGTAATATTGACCAGTTAGTGTCTGTACTTGTACTGAATGAAGTCCAAGAGGAAAAAAAACGAAGAACCAGGGCTCTCCTCCCATACTTCAATTCTCTATTTATGTCTTGTCTCTGTTGATACCTTTTGTTGTAATGTTCGTAGGGTACGTACTGGACCATCCACATTACACCAGAGCCAGAGTTCTCCTACGTCAGCTTCGAAACCAACCTGTCCCAGACCTCGTATGACGACCTGATTCGAAAGGTGGTGGAGGTCTTCAAACCGGGGAAGTTTGTCACTACACTGTTTGTTAATCAGGTAAAAGACTTCTTCCTGTGGAGTTTGTGGAGTGTTTACGCTAAAATGCTCCGGATAGGATAAGACTTTATTGATCTCGCAGTGGAGAAATTGGAGAAATTGAAGAATTGTATGCCGTAATAACTATCCCACTTTCCTGCTACATCCGTGTATCTTTGACTTTAAAAACTTATCCTATAAATGTGCTATAAAAATCATTTAACTTTAGGATTGTTGACTAAAGTCATCCAACTCGTGTTACTGTTTGTGTCCTTTTCTGTTGGTGACTCTTTATGTTGTGTCCCACAGAGCTCCAAATGCCGCAGTGTCTTCTCTTCTGCTCAGAAACTGGATGGCTTCAAGCGGCTGGATCGCCAGTTGGCTCAATTCAACGATTATAACTTTGTCTTCACTAGTTACGCCAAGACGTGCCCGCAGAGCCAGAAGAGCTGAGAGCCAGACCCCTGTAGTATTGTCTGCGTGCCGCCCCTGCTCTGCCGTCCTGACAGTGCCACCAGGCCGTAGTTTAAGCCCTACTTTGGGTTGTCGTACCTGTGACCTAGATTTATTGCATGAAAGCTCTTTTCTCTGTCTCGATATTCTAGCTCACTCTTGCTGTGATGAAGTGCATGTAGAAGAATTGGAGGCGCTGTGCTCAGTCCGCTCCATTCCCTGCAGACGGGGCTGGCCCCTGACATGCTCTGAAAGCTTGCCTCTCTGTGATGCTACCCACGGGGCTTCCTGAGCGCACTTTACCTGTGTCCACAGTCTGAACAGAACGAGTGAATGTAAATGTAACTGTGAGCTCTTTGTGATGCACTTTGGGCAGAATCTGCCTTTCTGAGTGGCTGCTTTGCTGGGCTCCCCTGCTCTCTTCATCCCCTGACCTGACAATCATATGAAGCATTTCATAATGAAAGTACAAATCCACAGAAGATTTATTCTACTTCATACAGTAATCTGTATCTATGGGAAGCTTCTGGAAATGTCTCTATTCCTCCAGTCATATTCAGCAGATTTGTTTCTGCTTTGACTCTAGTTTGTTAAATTTAGCCAGTCCAAGTCTAGAGAAAGGTCTGGACGTGGCTGTGGCTCCCTCCACTGGCTGTGCCTTGCACAGACAGTGGACGTGACATCCAATGAATCCCCACTCTTTTGCTTAGTCCAGCGCTTGCCCAGCAAAGCATTTTTCTTTTGGCCGCATTATAGCCGCGTCTGTGTCTTTCCGCCCCATACATAAATGTAGAGGCACAATAGAGGCCTAGCAGTCTGAGCATGCCAGGGTGATCCCGGATCATTCCACACGTCACTGTTGCAAAAACTGCCGTTTTATTCCATTTATTGAATTGGTCTTTGTGGTCTTTCTTTGTGGGGCCTGGCCTGTGACTGAGTGTCTTCCTCCTATGTCCCTGGCTCCTGGTGCTTCCTCTGCTGTGCCTAGCGCTCCGCTCCTGAAAAACTGTCCATTTGAGCAGCTAGAAAACTGACAGTAACTAAGGACCAAGAGCTGCGTCACTTTGACAACAAGCTTAGTTTTAAAAGATGAAGTGTTTCTGTTGTGGTGTTAAGGGAAATAAAGCCAGCACTCTTAGACTGAATGCCATCTCTTAGATTAGCCACTACATTTTAGCTTCGGTGGCTTAGGTCAATTTTTTATACAGCCATCTCATGTTTACTGATACTTTTATATTTTATTTACAAAAAGAATTTGTATTGATGCTGCGGACCAATCTCATTTGTCTGTGGGCTTTTTTGTCCAATGTTCAGTGGTGAAGTGCGCACAGAGTGACTGATGGTGAAGCATTGTTGCAGGAGCCAGGGCCATACATGGATGCAAAACTTTGCTGTTCACTTCTCTCTTTTGCTGTTCTTTGGATGGTCAAGAAGATGTGCTAAATATCTGTGTTACCAGCTTGAGGCTTCAATAAAAAAGTACTTGTCTACTAGTTTTATTGGTATTTATAACTAAAGAAAATGCAATAAATGGGCACTGAACACACTGGCCTGTAGTCGAATTCTTAAGCTTTCATTATCTGGCTGTTTAGTGGGTGAGGATTGGAGCATGTGGTTCCCTGTAGACCTACTTGTGCCTGGCAGGAGTCTGTGTTAAACGATGTGCAATGTCTGTCTACAGGACTGTCAACTTGGCCAAACCTTGGAGGGAGATATTTTCTTTCCCTGAGTGCATTGGACAGAGAGGGGGGGGTCCTCTGCCAGAAAACTTTGAATAATTTAGGCCCATTTCCCTATTACCCAATAAGAATTGTGTGTACTAACTGACACATGGTGAAACAAGACTAGGACCAGGTGACTTTGATAAATTTACTTTCATTTTTTGTACAGTTTAAATTGTGTCCAAATTCTTTCCCAACACATTACTAACATCCTAGTTCCTCACCGGGTTTATATGTTTCACAACTTTCAGGGTCACAGTAATGCCATTAGTTTGCCTCATTCTTGAGAGGAAAAATTTTTTTCCCCTGCAAAATCTACTTTTTACAAGTACAATTTACTTAAGAATGAAACAATTTGCATTCCACTTCCAGAAAAATATCAGGCACATGGCCTTTAGTGTTCGTGGATGACCAGCTATTCAGACATAGACTTTTCTATTCTAAAAACATCAAAATAAACATGATGGTTGAACGGTGCTGCACACCTTAAAGACACTTACCTAGAAGAGGAATGAATTTTGTTTAGTCCTCCTTTAGTGTATTGTAAACTCATTTGTGGAAATGTAACTGGAAATATTAAGCTTATTAACTTCATGAGTTTACAGGCTACTTTTCTGGTATTTCTGTGACCGTGACCCAAAAAAGTGACCCCCGCTAGTTGTGAAATGTTCTCATAAACTCATCACTGTGAAGAAATGGGATTTTAGCAATATGTTCGGAAAGTTACACGTGTTTGGACCACAACTATCAGTTGAATTTACTTGCTCCTTCTGTCATTGTAATAAAAAAAAAATCCGGTATAGTGCCTTTAAACTCGTGGTAGTATGTTTTATATAGCACTTTTCTATCTATGGTAGGTGTCCAAAGCGCTAGGCAGGTCGGTGAAGTGTCTTGCCCAAGGACACAACGACAGCGTGCACCTGCCACTGCGGGAGTCAGGATTCGAACCCCCGACCTTCCAGTCATGAGCTGATCCGCTCTACCGTCTGCGGCTGATAACACCTGGCACGGGCTCCCCCTAGTGGAACCACGAGTTTGTAATAAAAGTGTTCATGTATTAGGGCGGGAAGCAGGAGCTGAAGCCCACATGATATTATTTATTAACCTGTTGGGCAGTGGTGGAAAGTAACAAAGCAAAAAGCACAAGTACAATTTATAGGTAATTTTACTTTAGTTAAGTACATTTTTGATGAATACTTTTTACTTCACTACATTTTAGAGTCTGTATCTGTACTTTCTACTCCACTACATTTCTGAACTGAAGTAAAAGTATTTTATTTTCAAAGTACCTCTCTATGACAAACTGGTTTAGTCCCAGTTTAGACTTTGTTTAGTCCTGATTTAGACCTGGTTTGGATCAGGTGGCATGGTGGCAGAGTGGATTGTGCCTCTTGCCTCACAGCAAGAAGGTCCCGGGTTCGATTCCCGGCCCGTGCGGCCTTTCCGTTTGGAGTTGCATGTTTCTCTCCGTGTCATGGGTTTCCTCAGGGTGCTCCGGTTTCCCACCATGACTTCACATCTTGATATGGGTTCCCCTGTACTGCGGACGCCCACTGCTAAATTTCTGGATGGGGGCAATAAAGTTCACCTTAACACCTTAACCTGAGTTAGTGGTTTACACGTTTAGACTTGGTCTGATTCAAATTATATATATATAAAGAATTCTGCACATTTAACTCTTAAATTCTTTTACTTTTTACTTAGTACATTTTACAGTGGATACTTTTTTTCTTTTATCTGTGTAGGTTCTCAGGTTCTTAAATCTGATACTTTTACTTAAGTAAATCCTTTTATCTGCACTTTTACTTAAGAATATTGATTCCTTCTTCCACCACTGGTGTTGGACTAAGCTCTCGTCAGACTTGACCTGCACCTGAAGACCTCTGTCTGAGGGGCCCAACACGTCAATGATCCTTTGACTCAAAGTTATAATTGAGGCTCTGTACGTAGCCTAGTTAAATATATGAAACTATCAGAACGATAAAGGACGTTCTGATGACGTCTAAAGGTTGTACTCGCACCATTTGTTCCTAATTTGAAGTTGACCAATCGAGGCAACCTTGATCAGAACAGCCCCATCAGTCAGACGGTAGATGGCGGTAATGTTGTTTAGTAGAAAGACACGGGAAGCTGTCATACACGAAGAAGAAAACAGCTGGACACAGTTTCCGGTTACGACTCACGTGTGAAGAACCTCGTTTTTATTCACAATCGGAGAGTAAAACAACAACATGACACAGTCGGACGGTATCACGTAAGTATCTTATTTTGTTTTTACACTTATCCCATTCTTTCTTCGTCTGTAGGCCACAGCATTGTGATAACTAAATATTCATGTTGATTACTAGCCCAGACCGCTGTGGCCACACCAGTACTAACTATCACCGAGGCTGGAGGGAATGAATGACGGCAATTTTGTATATTACAATTCATACACAAGGCAATTAAAGTTATTCACAGTTGCATGCAATGACAAGAAGGCAAATACATTAAATTCATGAAACATAAATAAGCGCAAAGTGCAGTTAAAAACACTTTCGGTTGCAAACACAGCTAAAAAAATAAGTTTTCAGCTAAAGACTTTGAATATTGTCGTCATTCGAGGCCTGTCACATCTTCTGGCAGACTGTCCCAGATTTGATATAAAACGGAAACACAGCCTCACCATGTTTAATCCTGACTCTGGGCAGCAGAAGGAGCATTCCCTGAGGTCCTCTGCCCGAGATGTACTTTGGTGCTAGACCATCAAAGCTGTTTTAAAGTCTATTCTCTGAACAACAAGAAGCCAGTGCAGAGACCTGAACACTGGAGTAATGTGGCCGTAGTTTCCTAGTTCTAGTCAGGACTTGAGCAGCTGTGTTTTGGAAGTACAGCTCGTTTAGGCTACTAAGCAGATTAATCCAAGTCTGGTTTCTGCCATGATCTTTATATTGTAAAAAGCTGCAGATGTTATTTATTTAATGTGGCTGTTCAAGTTCAGGTCTGAGTCCATGATTACTTCATTTCTCTTTGCTGCTGTGGGCCAGATCTCGGTTTTGTGAGTTTAGCTGGAGAAAGTTATTTTGCATCCATACACTCATCTGCTAGATGTAGTTCAATGAAAAGAGTGAATCTACACGCACAATAATAGACAACAATGTAAAGCGACTTTGAGCAAAATATTTATTTCCTGAATGAATGAATGAATGAATGAACTAGCCAGTATAAATAAAATGTTCATGGTTTTTGAGTAGTTTCTTAATAGGCTGCAGCTTTCTTTGGACAGTGATGTTTATCTGTGTTTCCAGGAAACCTAAGACAAAACGCTCTAAGCGTTTTCTGGAGAGCAGAGCACCTAAACTGAGCGAGGACTTGAAGACTGCCATGATTATGAAAGGAGGGAACACCAGCGATACAGTCACACAGGCTCTCAAAGACTTGGTACTGTCCCTCTGTCTCTCTCCTCAGGCTAGGGTTGCAAATGGGCAGATATTTCCAGATACATTTCTGGAAACTTTCAATGGGAACTTAAGCTTGGAAATTTTGGATATAATCAAAAACACTTAAATAGACATTATATTCTTGCATTTTGAGTAATGTCACACCCACACAAGAAGTCTAAGGCCACATGTCGTCATGTCAAACAACACAAAGCATAATCCTCAAATTCCCTGAATCTAAATTCTGGAGCAATTAATGCTTCGATACTATTTCTAATAAGGGGGTGGGAGAAAGAGGCAGCAATGTTTTATATCATGATTTTGTTGTGTTACCCTTCAACGTGACAAGGTTAAATTCACTGCCAATAAACCAGACCATGACAAATGGGAGGAGTAGATGGGGAACAGACGGCCTGTGTCTGAGCAGCAACAGACCTAAATTATATAAATATACAATGTCTACAGACTATTAAAACCATATAATATAACACTGAATAAGTGAATATATGCCACGTGGATGGACATGGAATGATTTTATTCCATTTCTAAAAAGCCCTTTCTGGCTTTGGCCATACACCAAAAAGACAGTCCTCTTCGAACATGGTTGTGATTATTTCTTAGACATTTTACTTCTCTCCTGTGATAGACATTACTATTGAATTTGATTCTTATGCTGAAATTTTTATCTGTTTAGTTTACTCAGATTAATTCCCATAGATTCCTCTCAATTCCCATATACCACCATATACTATTAATTAATTCCCATGTACTACCCATGGAAATTTTGCGACCCTTCTCCTGATCCAATGTGCCTGTCCTATTATTATACCATCTCTCATATGTCCCTACCTTTTTGTCTTTTCAGTACGCCTTGAAGAAGCCCAATGCTGTGCTGTACAAAAAGTAAGTCAGTTGAACTCATGAAAACAGAGATGAACACAGGGAAGTGTGTGAATGTCAAATGTGGCTTTTTTTCTCTCCAGAAAGAACATAACACGACCGTTTGAGGACTCCACGTCACTGGTAGGCAAACCCCCTCATCTCATCATCATCTACTACATGACTGGTGGATTGTTGTTAACCATTTTAATTCTTTCAAAGGAATTTTTCTCCAAAAAGACAGACTGCTCTCTCTTTTTATTCGGCTCACACAACAAGAAGAGGCCCAACAACCTTATATTTGGTATTACACATTCCCCAAACTGGAATCAACTGTGCTCCTTAACTGCTGCTTTTACAGACTTCTTTCTTCCAACAGGTCGTCTGTTTGATTTTCATGTTCTAGACATGGTGGAGCTTGGTATTGAGAAGTGTGCCTCACTGAAAGAGTTTAAGGTAGTATTTATTATTTGCCATAATTGATGCATTTAATAACTAATGGCTTGACTAATTGATGATTACTTAAATGATCATTTGTGTTTCAGATAGGGAAATGTCCTGAAGGCACCAAACCCATGCTCGTGTTCGCAGGAGAGGCCTTCCACACAGATGCTGAACTCAAACGTCTCAAGAGTTTACTCATAGGTACGGAGAAAGATTTGTTTCGTACAGTTGAAAGCTAATGACCACCATTACCTTGTGCTGTGCAATAAAAAAATATTTTTTACCAGTTTTCTGACGATTAAGACAAACAAAATACTTTATTCCTCAACATTCAGACTCACAAAGGTCCAACTATTAAAAAAAACAATGAACTTACTCATTATGCTGATCTGTTGTAAAGGGTCACAATACAATACAGCCCCTGGTGAATGTAGTGAGCGAGGGGCTGATTGTGCAGATCGGGATCAGTCTACCTCAGGGCAGCTGTGGCTACAATAGTAGCTTACCACCACCAAATATGGAATGAATGAATCATGCAAGAAATTGTTTGAGCATCTGGAAAAGCACTATATAAGACTAATGCATTATTATCAATAATAATAATTCTGTGTCAGTTCTGAGTCTCACAGGATCTCCTTTTCAGTCGACTCCTGGCTCCAGAGGGGATCCTATTGTACATATTTTTTTTAGTGGTAGTGGAACCGGAGCACCCAGAGGAAACTTATGCTTATCTCCAAACTCTTTCAGACTTTTTCAGAGGTCCAACAGTGACAGCAGTGCGTTTGGCTGGATTGGAGCATGTGCTACACTTCACAGCATTAGACGGCAAGATCTATATGCGGAGCTACAAGTGAGTCCCTGTGGTTGAGCTCTCTGCAGCGGTAGTGGTGGAAGAAGTACTCAAGGTTCTTACTCAAGTAAAAGTGCAGATACCTGACCAAGAAAAAAGTATCAGATTCAATCCTACTTAAGTAAAAGTACAAAAGCATCCACTGTAAAATGTACTTTATAAGTAAAAAGTATTTTTAGGCTTTAATGTGCAAGATTGTTTTAATCCTTTGACTCAAACCAGGTCTAAATGAGTAAACTACTAACTCGGGTCTAAATCAGGTCTGAACCAGGACTAGACCAGGTCGAAATGAGTAAACTACTAACTCGGGTCTAAATCAGGTCTGAACCAGGACTAGACCAGGTCGAAATGAGTAAACTACTAACTCGGGTCTAAATCAGGTCTGAACCAGGACTAGACCAGGTCGAAATGAGTAAACCACTAACTCGGGTCTAAATCAGGTCTGAACCAGGACTAGACCAGGTCTAAATGAGTAAATTACTAAATTGGGTCAAAACGAGTCTCAAACAGGTCTAACTAGGGTCTAAACCAGGACTAAACCAGGTCTTGGCCTAATCTAAACAAGGTCTAAATGAGTATACCACTAACTCGGGTCAAAAACAGGTCTAACTTGGGTCTAAACCAGGACTAAACCAGGTATAAATCTGACTTAAACACAATCTAAATGAGTAAACCACTAACCCAGGTCAAAATCGGGTCTAAACAGGACTAAACCAAGTTTAAACCAGGTCTAAACCAGATCTAAACAGGGTCTAAACGAGTAATTCACCCATAATAAAGACTGATCATTTCTGAGCAATGATGGATGTGCTGGCGTGTGCTCAGGTGCATGCTGAAGAAGTCTGGCTGCCGGACACCGAGGATGGAGCTGGAGGAGATGGGCCCCTCGTTTGACTTTGTCCTGAGAAGAACCCACCTGGCCTCAGAACAGCTCTCCCATTTGGCTCACAGGCAGCCCAAAGCCTTGAAGGTGAGCTGCATTTACCTCGAATGCTACTCTCTGCCAAACGGCCTATTCGCACAACACACCACCAGGGGGCACTGTGCCATTCCGAGACGGACATAACTTCTGGCCACTCGTTTTGTTTGTTGAAATGTGTGTGGCTTTTTATATTATAATTGTATTGTTATTGAAGTGAGCAGATAAAATGTCTGTTAATGTGCAGGTTTTCTGGTTAGATTGGAAATATACAGGAGCGATGTCCAGTGGGGGTGCCAGGGATTAGATTGGCAAGCCCAGGTGCCACGCCACACAGAGGGGCAGTATTTTATATGACCAAACAGATGACCCCCACAACGGACTAGGGTCAAGTAACTGGATCAGGCCATCCCATGACTCTCTTCACATTGGATTATTTAACCTGTTGCTGACTTCATGTACAGTTGTGGCCAAAAGTTTACATATAAGTAAACTTATTTTTTGTTTATTCAGTTGAGGATGGTTTATTTAAAGAGGTTGAACATAACACTTAATTCATAGGCCAAGATCCTTCAGTCTTCAGCTGTACTCTGTAGTTGAATTGTCGGACGTTGCGATCTTAGTCCAAAGATCTTCCTCAGCGAATAAAGACTTGAACATGTTCGTGGGTCTCTTAAGAGCAAACCAGAAGGAGGAGTTAACCTCTAAGTCCCTCCACTCTTGGTACTAAAGGTTGGAAAACATCTTAGTACAGAGTCAACTAAAGACAGAAGAATCTTGGTCTACAATGGACAACTCCTGTACGACTGAGAACCCACGCATAAGACTTAATAGGTAAACTGTGCTTTTCTTTTTGTTTATCTCAGCCCAAGAAAAAGAAGAACATTTCCCACGATGCTTTTGGCACAAAGTTTGGTCGTGTGCACATGCAGAAGCAGGATCTGTCCAAACTTCACACGCGCAAGATGAAGGGTCTGAGGAAGAGGAGGGGTGCGGCAGTGGCCCAAGAAGAGAGCGTGGCCCCGAAACTCCCGAAAGCAGAACAAACGGACTGAGGGTGCATTTGTGTTTCATGGGGGTGCCATTAAAATACATTGTGATACTGCTAAAACTGACGGTGCAAGCTTTTTTACACGAGGGTGCGACGACTGCAATAAAGTGAACTGAAACTCATGGGTCATCATTTCGGTGTCTGCGTTTTCCTAATGCCTCTGTTGTGGTTGGACGGTCGGATCAGTCACACTTTTACTCACATGCAGAGGATGGTCACTCATTTTCTGTATTCAAGGAGAGAATGGACCTGGCAGCAGAACTCGTGCTCACCAAACTCCACATGATGAGTCGTGTAGATTTGTGAATGAGAATACGAGTTAGAGGTGATCTGTAGCGTAATTGGGAGCCAGAGTCTGTGTCCAATCACATGGAGGGAGTCCCACAGTCCCGCCCCTCCGCGCTATTTATACAGAGCCACAGCTGTTGGACTGTTTAAAAAGATATGTGTGGATAACTGAATGTAAAAGACTATTTTTTTCACTCGTGTATGTGCTTTTCTCACATGTAGTTTTGTTTCGCATCGGAACAGTCCAGTTTTGATCACTTTAGTCACTTTGATTGTGAACTTCTGTCACGCATAAGATGACAGAAGAGAACGGACTACCTGAGCACTCCGCGGTGCAGCCTGAAGCCTGTGCGGAGGAGAAGCCGTCCACAGAGAAGCTGTCCTCAGAGGGGGACAATGGGGACACATCAGCGAGCGGCGTCCCGACAGATGCGGACCCTGAGGCGGAGAAGGAGTTTGTGCACCCTGAAGGCGGCTGGGGCTGGGTGGTCATGCTGGCTGCCATGTGGTGCAACGGCTCAGTATTTGGGATTCAGAATGCCTTCGGGATCCTTTTCGTGTCCCTTTTGCGTGAGTTCGGCTCAGAAAAGGATGACGACCTCCGCTTCAAGACAGGTGAGAGGAGCCCGTTCAGTTTTATACTTCTCGACAAAAGGCTCTGTCCGACTGAATGAAAACAAAAACACTCAAATGTATTCCTTGTGGTTCAACATCTCAAGAAACCTAAATGTGTCTGGTGGTTGAGCCATTCACCCAGCAGTGATTCTAACGGTTTAACGGCGAGGCTAAAGCACTAACTGTAGCTAGCGGTAATTTGATCAGTTATTTCCTGGTGGGGCGGAGAAAGCTTTATATATATATATAAAATAAAATAAAAAATAAAAAAAACCTAAATGTAGCACAGAGTTAAAAAAAAACTCGATAATCGTGGTTTATGTTGGTCTAAATGGTAATGTGACACATAAGACTATGCAGGACTCGCGCCTGTGATTGACGCGACCCCCACGCGCACAGTAGTCTATCACATGGTCCTGAAGTTTCATAGAAATGTTCTTCAATGTTAATGTGGTCCCAAATGAGTGCAGCTGCAGAGCCGCAGTACACAGGGCCCCAGTGCACTAGTGCGCCTGGAAACACCATGGACTTCACTCATGTACTTTTCAGGGTAGTGTCAATTCAAAGAAGTATGGAGAGAGGCAGTGGTGGAAGAAGTACTCAATATTCTTAAGTAAAAGTGCTGTTACAGGACCAAAAATGTACAAAAGTAGAAGTATCTGTAACTATCTGATCATTTTTTTTTTTACTAAAATAAAAGTATCCATTGTAAAATGTAAACGTATTTAAGACTTTAAGTGCAGGATTTTTAAAATCATTTGAATCAAACCAGGTCCAAAACGACTAAACCACTAACTCCGGTCTAAACCAGGACTAAACAAGGTCTAAACTCGGACTAAACCAGGTATAAACCCGGACTAAAGTCTAAACGAGTAAACCACTAACTCGGGTCTAAACGAGGACGAAACCAGGTTTAAACCACAACCAAATGAGGACTAAACCAGGTCTAAACCCGGACTAAATGAGAACTAAACCAGGTCTAAACCACAACTAAAAGAGGACTAAGCCAGGTCTAAACCCAGACTAAACCAGGTATAAACCCGGACTAAAGTCTAAACGAGTAAACCACTAACTCGGGTCTAAACGAGGACTAAACCAGGACTAAACCAGGTCTAAACCAGGTATAAACCCTGACTATAAGTCTAAACGTGTAAACCACTTACTCGGGTCAAAACCAGGACTTCACCAGGTCTAAACCAGGTATAAACCCGGACTAAAGCCTAAACGAGTAAACCACTAACTCAGGTCTAAACCAGGACTAAACCAGGTCTAAACCAGGTATAAACCCTGACTATAAGTCTAAACGAGTAAACCACTTACTCAGGTCAAAACCAAGTCTAAATCACAACTAAACCAAGTCTAAATTGGGACTAAACCAGTTCATCAGAGCGGTCACTTTGAAAATAAAATACTTTTAACCCAATTTTAAAATGTAGTGGAGAAAAGTAAAAAGTATTCATAGCATTTACTTAAGTAAAAGTGCCTATAATTTGTACTTT
>OMNZ01091689.1:2943-18905 GCA_900303255.1 Lesueurigobius sanzi | reverse complement strand
ATTTTTTCCATTTTTTGTAATATTTCTTGCATTTTTTTTCTCACATTTTAAAATATTTTTTCTTGTCTTTTCTTATATATTTTTTGCTGTAATTTTACTTATGTTCTTTCTGCATTTTTCGTCACATTTAAAATATTTTAAATATGCTGTTTTTTTTTTGCATTTTTCTCATATTTTTTCATAATTTTTTTGCAATTTTTCTCTTGTTTTTTTTTCATGTTTTTTTCTCAATTTTTTTTTGTAATTTTTGACATGTTTTTATCATTATTTTTTTATTTTGCATCATTTTTGGTATTTTTTTCTTAACTTTTCTTATATATTTTTTGAATTTCTCACGTTCTTTCAGCATTTTTTCCTCACATCTTCGGTCTTGGCCAAAAATCATAAAGTATCCAGTGAATATACTGCTTTGGACTAGGCACTGGTGAAAAACAGGGACAACTGGGACAGAGGTTGTGTAAAACTGGGACAAATGAATGGTTTCATATAAATTCACAGGGACATGGGACAGAGGGCTCAAAAACTGGGACTGTCCCGGGTAAACTGGGACGTCTGGTCACCCTAGCCCAGTACTTATATAATGTTTTTTTGTTCTGACGTGGCAGTATGTTGTAATCAGGGATGTTCTTTCAGGAAACTGGCTGAAGCGCTCCTCTCTGTCGGGGCTCACGGACGGGGTGGAGGACCTGCTGGACATCAGCTCCGTGGACCGGCTCTCGTTCATACGGCAGAGCTCTAAGGTCAGCAGCCAATAAGACACAAGGTCATACAGGGGAGCAACGAAAAGGTTAACGCCCCCTTCTGGGTGAAACATCCACTGAGATCTTCACATTTACGTCTGAAAAAGAACATATTATGTATTATTTAATACATTTGTATAATAGCTAGCTGCTATGGCTAACTGTGCGTTTCAAGAACCAGTGATACTCACTACTAGTGATGTGACGTTCGGCTCTTTTGAACAACTCTTTTAGGTGAACAGTTCGAACCGGATCTCGATTGTGATAAGAGCCGGATCTTTTTCATTATTCAATTTCACACATATTTCCAGTGAACAAAATAAAGAATCATCACAACAGCAGGTTTTTTCCCCAAAAAAATATTTGGAAAAGTATTTGTAGACACATTTTATTAAGTGAGTTAAAATGACTGCAATTAAGAATTTATGACTTGAAAATATGTCAATAGAAGAGATTTATTTTCTCTTTTTTTAAGTTTAATTGGTAGCACTTAAGAATACGGCCTGGTAACTACTTGTAACTACTAGGTAATTACCCTAGTAATTTCTAGTAATTGCTATAAAAAAAAACAATAATTACCCAGTAACTCTTAGGTAATTAATCCTAACCCCCTAACCCCCCAGTAGTTAGTAATTACCTAGTAGCTACCAGTTACCGGGCCCTATTCAAGTTTAACCGTTCAATTCAATTGTTAATCTTAATTTAGATGTAATGAGATGTTTTTTTCTTAGTTTTTGCGAAAAAATAATAGTTCTGTCAGAAAATAACTTCACTGACTGACTCAAATCGAGGTTAACCAGTTTTATTTCAAGAAAATGTAACTTATTTTTGATTAGTTTTCGCAAGAAATTACATGTAAAAAAAGAATCGAGATGAAAATGAGCCAGTTTTTTGAACGGCTCTTTGCTATGAACGGCTCCCAAAGATCCGGCTCCCATTAAAGAGCCATAAATCCCATCACTACTCTCTACTTAAATTGGGCCTAATGCAGAGCACGTTTAACCAAGCTCAATATTCATACAGTTGTGGCCAAAAGTTGAAGCATTT
The DNA here is from genome assembly GCA_900303255.1 of Lesueurigobius sanzi. Lineage (NCBI taxonomy): Eukaryota > Metazoa > Chordata > Actinopteri > Gobiiformes > Gobiidae > Lesueurigobius > Lesueurigobius sanzi. Next base: position 17,118 of record OMNZ01091689.1, on the reverse strand, counting down.
CATAGAATATGAAATGATGATAAGACAAAAACCTTTATTTCACTGGTTAGTGGTTACGTGAAGCCATTTATAGTAAAAAAAAAAAAAAAAAGGCTTGTTGTACGCTTTTCAACTAGAAAATATCCAAATGTCCCTGATGAAAAGTTTACATATTGTGCATCTTGAAACAAAGAAAAACAATTTCAGTGTCCTGTATTTCTCTGTAAACTCAGTTCTTGGCAACCACTAACCATGAATGGAAAAAAAGATTTTTGTTTGTGATTCATATTCTATGGAAAATGGCCAGCAGATTAAATGGGTATGTAAACTTTTGGCCACATCTGTATCTGAGAGTAATTTTGCAGCTTCTTATGTTTCAATATTGCTTCATTTTTTACCTATTGAAGTCCAAACCTGCTGATTTTAGCCACTTTAAAACATTAACTGTCGTCTCTGTGAAAGCAACAAATCTCTTCTTTTGCTTCTCTTTTATATTAGACAAATATATAAAACACATAAAATGTTATTTTTCAGACATAAATATGAAGATCTCAGCCGATGTTTCCCTGTTCATCTAAATGGACACAGCCTCTGGTTTCACCCAGAAGGGGGCGACGCCGTTAACCCTTTGGTTGCTCCCCTCTATACACTTTTTACCATTTAGTTAAAGACTAGATATTATGCAAAATAAACTTTTTTGAGCCTTTATAGTATTTGATCATCTTCAAAAACACGCTGTGTTATCAGAACAGAACGGCACCCTTGGACTACCAAAAAAAAATCATTAATAACGAACTCTCCCAGTTCTAGGCTTATGTCTTTAACTGGGGCATCAGGAGCTTGGGCTTCTGTTAATAGTAGTTGAGCCAAAGCCATCAATTAAAAATTATGTTATTTTGTAATTGAATTTATTTATTTTTGTATAGCGCACAATATACACAAGAGTCGGCTCACAGGATTGTACAGGCATCAAAACAAAGTCAAAACAAATGTAATATCCCCAGTCCTTAGCTTAGACCAAGAGTGCAGCCCGGGGGCCAAATGTGGCTCTTGTTGAAGTGGAACACATCACCAGAGATTATCCTTTTTTTGCAAGTTTAACCAATGCTATACAATTAAAACCTAAAAATACAGGACTAAAACAAGGACAAGAGCAGGTCTAAACCAGGACTACACTATGATTAAACCTAATCAATAAGTAATATGGTCTAATCTAAGAATAAACCAGAACTGATCCAAGTCTAAACCAGGTTTATTCCAGGACTAATCAGGTCTAAATCAGGTCTACACTAGGATTAAAAGAAGGATCAAATCAGGTCTAGATCAAACCAGTGCTAAAATGGGACTAAAAGGAGGCCTAAAGCAGGATTAAACCAGGTCTAAATCAGGACGAAACCAAGACGAAACTATGACTAAACCAGGACTAAACAAATTCAGGGCTAAATCAGGACTAATTAAGAACTAAATATGATCCAATTTAAGGATAAACCAGGACTGATCCAGGTCTTTGGCCCTCATATCTTGTACACTTCAATATGCGGCCCTCCCTCCACGGAAAAAGTTTGGACACCCCTGGCTTAGACCCTCCAAGACCCTAGCAAGAAACAGCTCAAAAGACTATGTCCTGCCTGATAGTAATGTCTATCACATGTGCGTTCATGTTCACAGGTGAAGTTCACCAGTGCAGTCAAGCTGACAGAGGGGGGCGCTGTGGGCCCAGATTACAGGGAGGAGGAGGAGAATTTCTTCAAGCGGCTGGGTAAATGGCGGTCTGGCAGGAGGAATCCATCCAAGCTTCACCACACAGAAGAGAAAGATGGTAGACCTCCCCACCCCGGGGTGCCCCTCGCCCCCCATCCCTCATGTCTCTCTCCGCCTCTGTTCGTCCATGTGCTCTCGCGTGGCCCTTCCTTCACTCTCATCTTTTTTTCATGTCCATTCTTGAAGTCTGAAAAAAATAACGTGGGATGTGTCATTTTCAACTCGTTACTATATTTTCAAATCAACCAAACCTTTTCGTTCCAGATCCATAATATTCAAAGTCAGTAGAGCTGTTTGTAGCTATAAACAGACTATGCAAATGTACAGGAGGACACCATTCAGGCCTTTCTAATGCTTACTGTGAGAGAAACTGGACACAACATGCTCAGGAAGTCAGAACCACAAAAGCAGTTTTTGGGGGAAGGTGCTCTTTGGTGTTTGGGGAACAGAAACGAAGAACCAAGGCACTCCTCCTACATTATAGTTCTCTATTTACATTTTCTAAAAAGCCTTTATTGTACTGGGCTAATATCTTTTAAAACATGTTGCTGGTTTCTTCCACGCAAACCGGCTCCAACAAGCCTTTTTCAAGAAGTGAGGACCAGCGAATACATGTTTTTATTGATTAATATTTAGTTCGTTAGTTTGTTATAGCGAGCAAGCAAGGACAGAAGTGTGTCTTGTCTTTGGGGTGGCTCAGTGGTGGTTCATGGCATAGATCCTGTGGCTGCTGCGGGGCTCAAGGCGAATTTGCCCTGATCACAAAATGATTCAGTTGGTATACGGTAACCTGTACATCATGATAGCAGTCTCGTTTTGTCTTCTCTGCTCACACTGAAGCGCGGGTCAGACTGTTGGATTAATATGAGCACAGCCGCAAGTCCAAGTAGCTCTCCGGTTAGCTCAGTGGGCTAGAGTCATGGCTAATATGACTAAATCATAAGCAGGAAGTTGTGAGTTTGCGCCAGCGCCTCCCCTATTTTTTTAGTGGCTCGGTAGCAGAGGCGTGCAGGAGCTGAACAGACATTAGTAGCAATGTATAAAACTACATTTAATTTGGATTATTCGCACTGCTGACTGTGGAGATACATCAGGCTCAGATTATGTTAAAAAAGATAGAAACATCACAGGAAATCCAGCCCGCTATCTCAAACTTATACTGCAAGCTAAGCGCCCTAGCCCTAGCGCTAATGCTCTGATAGTTAAGGGGCACCCACAGGGACAAACATACATATGGCTCTGGGTAATTTTATAGTCACACCAGAGGGCCGTGATAAGTAGAACATGCACTTTCAAATGGTAAATTGGGCGAAACATGTAACAAAAACCTATATATACACTATTTTCCAGTTTGCACTCACTATTTAGAATAGTCCTTATTTCCATTGTCAATGAAAGGTGTCACAGACTAGCAATTTTGTTTGGTTTGACTCGTGCAACGTGAAACATAAACTTGTTATAGTGATGAATAATAAACTATGAAAAAATAAAGAATTATAAAACTATAAGGGCATGCATGAAATAAGACAAGATAGAAATCTAATGAGCACCTGTCTTGATAAATGACCCCTAAAGTGTGTTCAGCTCGGTGCCATTAAGCTGTTCGCTAAAACTGAAATTTTGTTTTTTACTAAAACATTCCCACTGCTGCCTGCAGAAGTTCCAGGCAAGCTCCACCCCAAAACAAAATATAACAGCTGTTTGCCCAAAATAATGTTTTTAAGGCTCAATTGTGCAATTTAACGGTAGGGTATAGATGATAGGTGAATACAATTTTAGGTTTCACTGATAAAAATTTCACACAAAACATGTCACAAAAGTTGTTTGTTTACTCTTTTTGTTTGTTTGTTTCGGTTCTCAAGACGATTATCCAATCAGAAAGCAGAATCCTGTAAGTCCCACATAAAGGCTCTAATCCAAATGAGTGGCAAGTCTAAATTGTTGTTACATCATTTGATAATCCGTTTGGAACTTTGAGGATTTTACTTAAGGGGAACACTGCTGTGGAAACAAATAAACTGCGTAATGTTCACAACATGGTGTTTAAAAATGACCCTGATTCTCCATAGATTTATGTGAGAAATTGTAAATTCAAAGGCCATTTTCTCAAACGCCAATCCAGGCTTGTACAATAATTTGCAGTTGTTGGGATTTTTTTTTTGTCTTTCATCCCTGATTTATTGAGTTGTGAACCCAAGAAATGTATGTTTTTCACTAGCCTAGCCTAGATGCACCTTAACGGCCAAAAGTATTATTTGCCTGGCGGGTTGGTCTAGCGTCGCACCATAGGAGCTGCTCGTAGCTGGGCCCATGGATCTGTCGTCCAATCACAACGCTCTGTCTGTGTAACAAAAGAGCAATGGTGGAGAGAGCTCAGATTGGTCATAGCATTGACCTACCATGTGCAGAAACAGTTTGAACGACAACGGTTGGCTCCACCCACAACCTAAAGATTTACTATGGTGCGACCCCAGGCTATATACTGTCTTGCTGTGTAGTCTGGCTGACCAGGCTAGTTTTTTTTTACAGATTTTAGGACATAAAATATTGATCTTACAATGGAGAAATCCACGAATAACTAGCTTATTCAAAAACTAGAAGAAAGATACACTATTAACACTATTAACACTGTTAAAATTGTATGGTTCTCATTGATGGCATTAAACTATGAATGAACACATGGAATTATGTAAGAAACGAAAAAGGGTGAAATAATTCAAAATATGTTTTATATTTTATATTCTTGGCATTTTCCAATGAGCTTCACATGGTTTTCAACGCACGATCTGGCATCACCAAGTAATTAAGAGTCCAGGGCCAATGTCAAAGTTGTTTGCCCAGGACCAATATTACAGCCAGCCAATCAGGGGTGAAAACTTGAGATGTCAGGACAAAGTTTAGGAATAGGGAACGGTCTGCTGTAATTTTGGATATATCTATGAGTTGGTTTGTCTGGAAATATACCTAAACCTAGCCCTAACCCTAACCTTACAGATTTCCCTGTTACTAAACTTAATTTTTGTCATGACATCTCAAGTTTTCAAAGCAGCCCGTCCCTCCCGAGCCGACTGTACAGCACAACTGACCCCTGATTGGCTGGCTGTAACATTGGCCCTGGGCAAACAGCTTTGACATTGGCTCTGGACTCTTAATTGCTTGGTGATATCAGATCCTACGTGTTGAGCAGTCTGGGAAGTGGAAACCATTCGTGGTGACTATGTTACGAAGCTCATTGAGAAAATGCCAAAACGGTGCAACGCTGTAATCAAAGCAAAACACGGCTATTTGAAGAATTTACAGTATTTCAACCTATTTTGTGTAAAACATAATAATCCCATATGTGTTCATTCATAACAAATGTCTTTAGTGAGAATATACACAATGTAAATAGTCTTGAAAACAAAGAAAAACTAATACATAAAAATGTGTCCCCAAAAACTTTTGTACAGTATGTCAACAAAGAAAACTTACAATACTTTTTCTTCTTTTTATGTCAGCATGTACAACAGAAGTTTTCTTTATTCTTTATTTGGTTGGGACAGTGCATGAGACACATGCATGTAAACACACCACTCCTGATTGTAGCCTTGGGCTAATTTCTATCTGTTGTCCCACACTCGTGCACACAAACACACTCTCATTCATCCTGATCTATTGTACATGTTTTTAGTGGTAGGGGAAACCGGAGCTCCCGGAGGAAACCTACACAGACACGAGGAGAGCATGCAAACTCCACACAGAAAGGCCCCGTCCTGGACCGGGATCGAACCAGGGACCTTCTAGCTGTGAAGCACGAGCGCTAACCACTGTGCTGTTCAAATTGATACAGTATCTCTCTTTTTTCCCTATTCACCGGCAGTGTCTCACCTCTTAAGCTCTTTTGCCCCCAGATTCGGGGGCACGCCCCCTTGTGAAAAATTTAAACGCTGATATATTGATTATCCTCAGACTTACACAGACATATTGCCCACCAAAATGTCAAGCTTGGACTCCTCTACCTAAGTATCCACGTCAATCTCATATCAACCAGACACACCTCAAACAGCAGGCAAAATAAAAAACTAAACCGAATAAATACTTTTTTGACCAAGTTTTGTTAAGGTGGACTAGGTTTCCACAACACAAAGCCAGAGCCAAAACATTAGCATCACAAAACAGCTAGCACCTAGCAGAAACCATCCATGTAAAGATTATTTTCCTAGCACTAACATTTTTCACTCAGGCACTCAACAAAATCCTCCCAAAAATTTTGAAAAACCAAAGCAAGCATGTAAAATGTCTCTTACCTTTGCTGTTTTGCCATCCAAATTCATTTCCAGGTGAAAATAAGTGGTTTTCCATGTGTATCCAAAGGATTAGGCCTGGTGCTTCTTCCCTTGAGGCCTGAGCAGAGCTACAGGCTGAAGTCACGACCATATATGGCATGTGGCCTCATGCTCACTCCAAGCTTCTTCCTGGTAACCCTGCTGTCTTGGCTCTGATTTGCCAGGGTTTCTGTCCAATCACAGTAGGGCTGTTTTCTACCCATTAACAGCTTTCCAGGGATACCTGCTCCCTGATTGGACAAAGGCTTAGAGTGGAAATCCCAGGTGCAAAGATAGCATGATTCAAAGCAAAGTTTCAAAATAAAGAGTACTGAAAAATAAATAAATACATTTTTTTTTTTAATAACTGTATTTTTGTGACCAAAATATGTAAAAGAAACCCACATTTTCAATTTCATTGAGTTATTCCATTTTTGAATTTTTGTGCCAACCTGTGCCAAATATGGCACAGTTGGATTCCCCCTAGATTTTTTTTCAATCAAAACCTCTGCAGTGTTTTTATTGATTGCTTTATTGACTAACCCAAGTGGCTCCAAGTCATTATAAGTGGTAACTTACACTTTATGCTGTTTATTTGCTTCTTTACCATGAAAATTTTGAGTGTTTTTCATTTAGGCGGAATTTGTTTTTTGGCTCTTTCAACCTCATTTACTCTTTTCCACTATTATTTACATACACATTTTCACATCCACAATATCCCCATGGACCCCCTTATCATTTGAGAGCAATATTAGCATTTTAGACCTTGTACAAGCCTTATAAAGCCATACAGAGTATGGGTATATCTTATTTGGAAAATGGGGAAAATGGACCCAAACAGTGGAAGAGGTAATGACAACAACCTACGTGCAGACCTTCTGTTCTGTAAGGTGGCACCTTGTGTGACTAATGAAATTCCTCTCCATTAGCAAAAGCACTAAAACACGCTCTATTACTGCATATAAAGATAGGGGCTGATACCTGGATATTGCGATGAGTTGAAAATCCCCACCTTTAGCGTGTGATCATCCATTTCTTCTCTAACATTCCTTTCTTTCCCACTGTGCACGTCCAGACTCCGCTGCTCCACAGCGCCGCCTCCTGGTGGGGCGGAGAGGAACAGCGGCCGGTCTGGAGCGCTTTTGTCTCTGAACCATCTTTCTGCCGTGAATCGTGGTGGTCTGTGAAGCATGTCTCTTCTGTGGTGGTGTCCGCTGGTGACTTCCAGAGCCTGGGGTTCAAAACGATGGGTCATGTGCAGCTTTCTGTGTGGCTATGATTACACGGGGCATTTTGATACTGTTTTGAAGGCAGTAGGTGGTGAGGATGCTTTTACGGTACTGTGTAAAAGTCATACATGTACAGAGCGCGGTACATATAGAGTACACCCGCTTTAAAAAGGAACATTTTAAATAATATCTCAATGAAAGCAAAATCAATCTCTAAAATGTTGGCAAGACGAAGTTCATATAACGTCTGGCTTCCTTACAACAACAAACGTTTACCTACCCTTTTAATCTTTTGGCCATATGAATGATAACACAAACCTTTTTTTCCACTCATGGTTAGTTACATCCCCTGACAGTCTGCCAGGGGATGTAAACTTTTGTGCACAACTACAAATTTTAGGACAATAAATTCAGTTTTTCTTTAGGGTCGTGGAGAAAATGAGTTCACCCCACAAGAATTCTCTGGAGCCAAGCTAAATTTTAGACTACAAATAAGATGAGATGAGATAAGATAGACAAGATAGTTCTTTATTGATCTCACAATGGAGAAAGTCACAGCTCTTAGGACAGGATCACAGCAAAAAGTCACAAAGAATGTGCCATCAAGAAGAAAAATAGTTTGCAAACAGGTAATAAAAATACAAATACTAGAATTCTTGTGAAATGTCTAATTTCACAAGAATTCAGTGACAGGTGAGACTAATTATTCATGAGTCATGACACAGGTTTAGACGGTTGACTATAAAAGGGAGTTACTTAAAGAAAAAGCCCTACCTATTTGATGGTGTCAGCATCGGCACTACATGGAAGAGAAATGACACAAGACATGAGAAAGAACATATTTTCTTTACTCCGCAAACGTGAAGGCTATATTAACATCAGTAAAGCTTTACTTATCAGTCTGTTGCAAAAGTGGTAAATAAAAAAATGGAACTGCAGCATCTCACAGAGACGTCCAGAGAAGTTCACACCTCGACAGGAGCGTCTTCTGATGAGAAGGGCTGAAGAAAATGGACATGCACGTTCACTGCAGTTATCTAAAGTAGAAAGCCAAACTGGGATGATTATTTTCCAACATTTGACAATATTTGGCATACATTGCATAGGAATGACGTCCACAAAAGAAGCTTCTCTTTAAGCCCAGGCACAAAAAAGCCGCCTAGAGTTTAGAGAGATGAAGATACTGAGACTATACTGTGGAGTGATGACACCAAGATGAATGTTTTAGGAACCAATGGCTTCAAAACTGTTTGGCGTCACAAAGCTGAGGACTACAAAGAAAAATGTACAGAGTGAAACATGGTGGTGACAGTGTCTTTATGTGGGGCACGGCCATCACCAGGGGGAGCTGTATTTCATTGATGACATCATCAATTCACAGAAGTATAACTCTATATACTGAACGAGAAGATGCTCCGTCACTCCATGCTCTTGGTCGTTGTGCAGTTTTCCAACACGACAACGATCCTAAACACACCTCTAAGGACAGTGTTGCATTTCTGCAGAAGAACAGGGTGATAGTAATTCAGTGACCAAGCATGTCTCCTGATCTGAACCCAATGGAACATCTATGGAGGCTTCATCACTCTCCATCAGCATCCAGTCTCTAAAATAGGTAATTGTTGAAGAATGGAAAAATAGGGATGTTGCAAAATGTTGCCAACTTGTTCATTCCATGCCTAGAAGGCTTGGTTCTGTCATTAATAATAATGGTGGCCATACAAAGTAGTTTTGTTCTGGGGTGTACTCATTTATGCACTACCCTAATTTCAGTCAAACTGAATTGTGCTCAAAGTTTGAGATTCAAATTTAAAACTTTTACACAGGTCTGTATTTAAAGCAAGTTTTTTAACTGAGATAAAAAGTAGAAGATGAAAATGCTGGTGTAATCTCTGCCAGTAGAGCTGTGTCCATGTGTGCTTCATTTGTCAGTGGCTCAATGCTATCTGTAAATTTGTGAAATACTTTGAATTGTGTTCTCATTTTCTTTCTTCATCAAATCTTTTTTCCCTGTTGCTTTTCTCTTGTCCCCTGTTGGTTCCTCTTCCGCCAGGTCCTCATGGATTCCAGGAGCGACTAGCTGCCAGTCAGGAGGCCATGAAGAACAAGAATGTGGTGAATCTGGGCGCCATCCGACAGGGCATGAAGCGATTCCAGTTTCTGCTGAACTGCTGTGAGCCCGGGACCATACCTGACGCTTCCATCCTGGCTGCTGCGCTGGACTTGGTACGAGGCTACCACCTTTCTTACAACAAAGTTAATCATGAACTAATTATAGACTAATAATGAACCAATGCTTTACACATTTGTCTGTTCATGAAGATGTAGAAATTACATTCAACTTATAGTGTATGTCAGTCTGTGTATATCCTTCTGACTGTTGTTCTCTTCCCATTGGCAGTACATGGGCCTCCCTTGGTTAAATGTTGAACTAACATAAAACAAATGTTGAACATTAGCAACTGTAGAGTCATGTTCATGAGAACAAAATCATGGTATAAATATTTACAAACCATCTAAAGCTGCCCACACACTAGAGGATTTTTAGCCAGATTTTTAGTCTTTCTTTTTTTTTATTTTTCTTTTAGGAGGTGTGCCTCAATAAAAACTTTCTCGCACAGATTTTAAATCTCAAAAGATTTTAAATCCTGCAGTTTGTGGGCAGCTTAACACGAGTTGCATGATGTTTTGTGCTTGTGTAATGTCCACCGAATCGAACCATGATGCCAGTGGTAATGGGTGGCTAGCCTGGCAAGCCAGCCTGACCCCATGTATGAGATACGTTGGAAAACAGTCTGGGATTGCGCCGTTGGCTGCTCAAACGCTGGTGAGAAAGCTACTAGACCAATCGTATCACGGGAGGTGAGAGTTAGCGCTGCGTCATTTTCAGCGCCGTTTTGCTGTTGACGAAATGGAGACTAGAGGCGGGACTATAAACACAGTAGAGTGGAGGAAGAGTGGCGAAAATGTTTTTTTTTTTTAAAGAAAAAACTTCAGTGCAGCCAGTTGCTGAGGTTCAGCTCATGCAGACAAGGCAGTGCAAAAACATTACTCCATTGCGGCCGCCATCTTGACACATCTCTAGCACCTCCTGTGCTATGTGGCTGAATTTATAATGTTTCTGTATTTTGGTTAATGTTTATATTTTGTTTAATGAATGATTTGAACCTAGTTGAGGTCAGGCCCTTTAATGTGCTTTGATGTTTGACCAACAGGGAAAGGTCCCCTGCTGGCCCTTCACACCCAGGCCTGGGGGGAAGTAATTGGTCTGGTAGCGTTCTCACCAGAGTTTGAGCAGCCAACGGCAAGCTCCGGTTTCCAATGCATCTCATACATGGAGTCAGGCTGGCTTGCCAGGCCAGTGGGTGGCGTGGTTCAGGAGCGTGAGTCATCACATGGACATGGATTGATTCATTTATTTCGGTCATAATATACGACAACAACATAGCATACTTTACATTATTTACACTGACCAAAAAGGTACAGGCTGAAGCCTATATTGCCTCTCCTTTATACCATCGTACATCACATTTTTGTTAACACTATTTGAAAATGTAAATGATACCATCAAAAGGATTTTTTTCATTTGACTCATTTGAGCCAGATACGTCCTGTCTCTGTCATCTTCAGAACAAATACAGTACACAGATAGTATAACCCATGGAGTATGTTGACCTCTTTCTTACATGATGTGGCAGAGCATGCTGTAATTATACATTTTTTCCCAGGCAATGTATTCAGTTTGGTAAAAATGTTTCAATTCTCTTTCCTCCTGCAGGAAGCTCCGATTGTAGCCCGAGCCTCACTGTTTCTGGAATGTGCCAGATTTGTTCACCGCTGTAACCGTGGCAACTGGCCCGAGTGGATGAAAGGACACCACGTCAACATCACCAAAAAAGGTCTTTCCAGGGGCCGGTCTCCCATCGTAGGCAACAAGAGGAACCAGAAACTGCAGTGGAACGCTGCCAAACACTTCTGCCAGTGGGGAGACGTAAGGAACTCATTCTGGAGCATACAGCACATAGGATCACATTATAAAACCAGAGAAGGTTTCTATATTTAAGAACAGGGTTTCTGTGGGGCTTTAAAAACATTATGAATAAATACTTTGGTGTTACTGTAGCAATATTAAGGCCTTGAGCGTCATTACATTTTTTTTTATTTTTCACAATATGCGTTCATGTTTTATAATCGAGAACTCATGGAACAGGTGCCAATACAACTCTCTCTTGAAAGAAATAGACATACAATACAAGCAATAAGGAATGTCAGATAAGGATTTTGTTCTATTCTTTTGCCCTGTGTGCTTACAGGTGGAAGCAGCTATATGAAAATGAATGTTGTACTGTATGTTGTGCCCTCTCAGGCCATCGGGACGAGACTTAGCGAGCTCTGCCACTCGGACAGTGAGAGTCCCGCCAACATCCTGGGCTATATTTACGATGAGGAGACCAAGAGAAGGATGAAGAAGGAAGATGAGGAAGAGGACTATTTAGATGACAGTGAGTAGTTATAGGATTTAAAACCACCTGAGCTCACCTGAAGCTAAATAAACTCTTTGACAATATTACACACATCCCAGGTTGCAGCCCTTTTACACCTCATGCCGGGTGCCCTTGGACTTTCAAAATACATACTTATTGACCTGATCACGTCATCATTCATGTCTTGCTTATAACTAGCTACTATTGGTTTTAGACTTCTTTAAATGTACTGTAAGTTACATTACCCATCTTATCAGAGCATAGTAGACACGATTATTTTTCTGAATTTTGCTGAAAAATGTACCTGGTTTGTTTAGTCAACTAATTAGTCCATGGGGTCTTAGTCACCTAAACCTAAACCTTTCATTAGTCGACTAAATGCACTCTCTTTGTGTAGCAAGGCTTTACTTAGACTTACAGTAACGTTCTATTATAAAAACAGATCTAAAGTTTACTGAAGTTGAATTGTTGTAAAGGCTATGAGTTGTTTAATCCGCAAATAACACTGAAATGGCCTAAACGCAAGTCAGTCAGCCTGTCCATTGTCAGTGTTTTTTGTGAAAGAGAGGACACGCAAAAGATCGAAACTGAAACTGTAGTGTCAGGAAGCAGCAGCATCCAGATCCGCGGTGCCTCTCCCCACTTCATCTTGGCTTTTTTCCAGAGTAAATAAGACGAGGACCTCTGCGTATCGTGCATCTCCACCCTTCCTTACGTACAGTGCTAAAGTTGTAGAAATTAATCGGGCTGATAGGAAGTATAACTGATACAGAAACGCACATGGCATTTTGTTCTGATTGCAATAAAGTATATATTTCTCTCTCTTACAGACACAGTGAATCCGACAAAATGCGGTTGCCCGTTTGCTCTCAAAATGGCCGCCTGTCAGCTCCTACTGGAAATCACAACGTTTTTGAGAGAGACTTTTCCCTGCCTACCACGGCCTCGCACTGAACCTCTTGTGGTCAGTTCTGTTGTAATCTAAACAAATCAGAAATCCCCCTACCGATAAAGTAAATTTACAGATATGTGCGTTTTTGAAGGACCTGGACAGCTGCCGTCTGCGCCTGGACCCCGAGCTCGGCCGCCATCGCTACGAGAGGAAGATCAGTTTCGCTGGGATCCTGGACGATGAAGACGGACATGACTCTCTCAACAGCAGCAGCCACACCCTGAAGTCAGACACCACCTGTGAGGAGAAGAAGGTCCAAGAAGTCCAGGGTGAGACTATTACTGCTACAGCTGCTCCTACTGCAGCTACTACTACTACTACTACTACACCTACTACAGGAACAACTACTGCGACTACTACTGCTGGTACTATTGCTACTACAGCCACACCCTGAGTTCAGACACCACCTGTGAGGAGAAGAAGGTCCAAGAAGTCCAGGGTGAGACTATTACTGCTACAGCTGTTCCTACTACTACTACTACTACTACTACTACTACTACTACTAGCCAATTCACACACATTAAAACTAAACAACCATTTCACCTTTTTTCTGGTGGGTTGGTTGAGCAAAGGAGAATGATTCTTTGTGTGTATGAGTGTGTATCAGTGGTAATGTCTGCCATTTTGTTACCTCTAGCTAGTGCAACAGTGTATCAGTCTATGTGTCTCTATGCCTGTTTTATATCTATGGTCTGCACTGACTGAACCCAAGATGCTACATCTGAAAATTACACCTCAGACAGATGAACAGAGCTTTGGATTTTATCCTCGTCAACCGCCTGGAACGTTACTGACTCCACTAAAAAAAAAAGTAAACTCTGCCATGGATAACACTGGTGCACATTAGCTACAGCTGCTCACTAGCTACAAGCACAAACCTTTCCATGAGGACGCCCTGAACCTCTAAACCTCTGGCCTTGGTACAACATGTGACGGAGGTAAGAGCTGAGATATTACTGCATTTTTTTAAGAAGAAGATTTATTTATATAGCGCCTTTCACAGACATAGTCACAAAGCGCTTTACATGGGACAATTTACATTCACTCCAAACACGATAGTGGCAGACTGATGGAAGTGTGGCTCCCTACATCAGGCGCCAACCGACCTTCATACCACCACCATGCACTCACACACCCGCCTAAACACGGACTTTGACTGCGGCTCTCTGTGAAAATCACACAGAATGGTTGTCTGTTACCTCTCTGGTTAATAGTCTCAGGAGTGGAAGCAGATCTTTGGCCTGTGTGGTAGCCTCCTGCTCTGTGTGATAGCCTCCTGCTCTGCGTGGTAGCCTTCTGCTCTGTGTGGTAGCCTCCTGCTCTGTGTAGGAGCCTCCTGCTCTGTGTGGGAGCCTCCTGCTCTGTGTGGTAGCCTCCTGCTCTGTGTGGTAGCCTCCTGCTCTGCGTGGTGGCCTCCTGGCTGCTGCCACTAACTGCATCTTTGCCTTGTAAACAATAAAGGCATG
>OMNZ01091683.1:6472-20840 GCA_900303255.1 Lesueurigobius sanzi | reverse complement strand
AATATGTAAAGCTTTGATCAGGGACATTTGTCTAGTTTAAAACATTTTTTTACATCACCACATACATGACATTCTGCCATGGTCTGTAACCTTTGAGCACAAATGTACAGTGTTCATTTTGGCAGCACATTTTTATTTACTTTTAGTCTTAGTCTTCTGACGAAAATTTAATTGAATTTTAGTCAAGATTTAGCCAAAAAAATCTTCTTAGTTTTAGTCTAATTTTAGTCAACAAAAATTCCACATAAATTTAGTCGACTAAATCTGAAATACATTGAGTAAACTTTACATTTATATTATTGTTTTCATTCATATTTAATAATATTCTCTGCTTCATGAAGCGTCTCCCTCATGATTGAAACACAGAGCTGTTCCTTTGGCAGAGAATTTCAATGATCGAGGCTCTTCCAAACTGAAGTCACTGAAGTTTGGATCATTTTAGTCTTTTTTAGTCGACAAAAATATCCAGAGATTTTAGTCATAGTTTTAGTCTAATGAACCAACTTTAATTTAGTTTTAGTCTGATTTTAGTCGGCAACAATATTACTGTGACTAAAATTATGACTAAATATTTTAGTCGATGAAATTAAGTCTGCAAATGTATTACTGTGCAGTATTCCTTTTCAAGACTACGTGAAAGACTACGATGTTGAAAATTTCCCAAGAAGAGATGTGCAAAATCGGCTTTTTGAGCTTCAAAGCCATGCTGTAATGTTTTTTTACCCTCAGAAATATCAAAGTTCTGAGTAATCTCGTGTACTTTGGTCATTTCTTCCTGGTTGACTTTTCTATGGTTCAGCGGTTCATTTTTAAAGCCTGATATAACAATGGATCCATTCTGAGCAGTTTTGTGCTCAAAGCGTTTTCACTGTGGCACCGTGGAGTCATGTTGATGAATGAAAGAGAACATTTATTTTTACTAAATTATTCCCATTGCTGCCCTGGTGCTAGTTTTAGAGCAACCATCTAATCCTTATAATTTCTAAAACTAATATATCATTGCCCAGGCACCCAAAAGAATGGGTTTAAGCTTATTTTTTTTAAAACAGACATATCATGCTAAATCAACTTTTTGGAGCTTTTAATCATGCAATAATATTGTTCCCTCGTCAAGAACAGACCTGGAGCAGTATTTCACGAATCCTGTTTGCGTTGGTCCTCTCATGTTGACCTCTACAGAGCTTTGCTTTGTACTTCCTGGTACAATGACGTAATTGTTCAAACCCCCAAACTGTCCTCCACGTTTTTAAAGCCAATAATCCAATATTGGATAAGTTCTGAGCCGTTTTGTCCCATGTGATTCCCACTGTTGGCTGTAGGGGGCACTCCAGGCCAAATCCCTGGCACAAGCATTAATAGACATCGTGTCATCTTCACAGAGGCATTGTTTGAATGTATAAAATGTAAAATATCAAAGCACAGACATCCAAATGAAAGTTTTAAGATTTACAGTATATGCATGATGTGCATATAAATGGAGGGAGGATATGGGGAGGAGGCCTAGGACACGCTGGAAAGACGATGTCTTTAAGCTGGCCTGGGAACGCCTTGGGATCCCCCAGGAGGAGCTGGAGGAAGTGTGTGGATCGGGAAGACTGTTGCCCCCGTGACCCGGCCCTGGATATAGCGGAAGAAAATGGATGGATGGATGATGTGTCCACTTTAAAGTGAAACACAGAGGCATCAGATTGCAATATAGTGCCACTATTACTTGATATCGTAGGCAAAAATTCTTCAGTCTTCATCTGTACTCTGTAGTTGAAGTGTAGGACGTTTTGATCTTAGTCCAAAGATCGTCATCAGCTTAATAACGACTTGAGCTCGCTGTGGGTCTCTTAAGGGTAAACCAGAAGGAGGAGTAACCTCTAAGTCCCTTCTCTCTTGGTGCTAAAAGTAGGAGAACATGTAGCCTATTCATACTTAATATGGCTCGGTACCTCTCTATTGTCTCACCCTGGGCTACTAAGTCTGTTGACAAGAGAGAAGGGACTTAGAGGTTACTCCTCCTTCTGGTTTACTCTTAAGAGACCCACAGCGTGCTCAAGTCTTTATTAAGCTGATGACGATCTTTGGACTAAGATCGAAACGTCCTACACTTCAACTACAGAGTACAGATGAAGACTGAAGAATTTTTGCCTACGATGGACAACTCCTGTACGACTGAGAACCTAGACAAACTGATATTGCTTGGTGTTGCCCAATAACTGATTGTCGTCTGTCCAACAATCACATGGATGTATAGTTGAAAAGAACTATCTACGATTGTCTGTCGTTGATGCCCCAAAGTTCAAATCTGCAACACAATAAGACTGTTAACCACTCTGCCACTGTGTCCACGTGTTGAAGGCTCTGTTTCGTAACGGCGGGAAGCTCGCAGCCGCCATCCTGCCCTCGGTCCTTCATAACAAGTTCATTTGCACCTCAAAAAAGAACGAGGTAATGAGGAGCAGCATGGACCCAAAATACTTCATTTCGTGGACAGATTTCAAGCCCCGTGTTTGATATTGGAGCTGAAAGCCATTGGTTAAATTTAGAGAAACTTCAGTCATCCTCACATGTTTGCGTCTCGGTGGGATTCCTTACCTTGGTTATTTTTTATGGTGAAGTTGGGATTGTTGAGCATTTCGGGAACAAGGCGGTAATCAAAGTAGTGGCCATGGATCGGATCGTCTTTGTCTACCGCACTGAGGGTCTGGATCACCTGCATCGGGAACAGACAGGTTGTAAGACGCAAATTTAAGCTGACACCATTGGAAGAGGCATTTTTAATACTCATTTTGTCACAGTGTATTGCTCGGCTGCTTGCAACACACCTGATGAAACACTATGCGCCGGTGATGTCACGTTCCCCACCGAAACGGCTCTTTGGTTCAAATAAAAATAATTCTGATGCATGCATTAGTCATTTTAATCAAATATACACCTGTGAGCAAATGAGTTATGCCGCTACAAAAGGGAATCTAGCAATACGTACAGTTTTCTGTAAATCTTTAAATGCATAATTGCTGTTGATTTGAGTAGGTAGTTAACAAATCTTAAGTATTTTTGCACTAAAATTAAGACGTGTTTTACATTTTTGTTACTATTTAAGAAAGATGACACCACCAGTAAAACTAATGTTGAATCCATTTGATCAATAAAAAGTGGCTTAATATTTCTGAAGCAATAAAATAGGTCTGGTAATTAAAAACACTGCAACACAAAGAGAAAATTACAAGTATGCGTTGATTTTTGTCAATGGCACTTATCTGTTTTTGCAAATTAACTTTTCAAATTAAGTTATTTTAAGTTCCAAGGATACTTATTCCACAGACAGGTTTGTTTTACTTGTCAGGTCACAATTATTCAAATTAAAACAAAACACTGCAGGTGAAGGGGGGGGGGGGGCTCTATTTGTTTTCGGCTTTCGGTGTATGGAGCTTTTGGAATTGGACCAGGATCTAACATGGCCATGTGTGTTTTGTGGTCCTGGAAAATGGTGGCAAAAATCCCATAATGCATTGCGGTTCCAAAGCTCTATATTACTGACATTAATTTGAGAAAAAAATGTAATAAAAGTTTTGCATCATTTTATGTTTGCATATTGGTGACAACATCTAAATAATGTATATAACCAAGTTGTGTATGGGATTTTGGATATCTTTGAATAAGCTATAATTATTGGTGAAAATGTAAATTTGACCTTGTTTTTTGCAGTTCAAAACTCAATACATCAGGCTAGGAAATAGGTATCTGAACAGACTTAAACAAAAGTATTGTTAAGTCGACGACTGGAAAGTTTGGAGTCTGTAGGAGCCACTGAAGTGGAGATTGGTCATTGTAGTTATGGAGAAACTTTGAATCGGTGCAATAATTACACTCCTTACTGTAAAGATGAGGTCATCTGTTTGTTTGCAGGTGAAAGTTTATATGTTCGGAGTCCAAACTGGCTAAAAAAAAGAGTTTTGCCTGCAGCGTCTCCCCTTAAGGTGAAATATTCTTAGTTTGAGTCATTTTAACTTATTACAATATGTTTTTGTTTTCTTTGCATTGCAGACAGCATGAGCTTTCTGGTTTCTTAAAACCATAATCAATCTAAAACGAACAGGTCTTAAATGAACAGATCTCAAAGCGACAGCTCTAAATAAAGAGCCATGAATCCCACCATACTATATACACCTTTCCCGTTTTTGTGTCCAGAGAGCTGATTATAATCGGTGGTGCTCCTGTCTCGCCTGCACACTATCGGCCTCCTTGTGCTATCTGTTTGTCTGTCACCCTGGGCCTTATCACGCTGCATCTTTATGATTGATTAGGAATTAGAATTCGGTTCCCCGCAGGACGCTTTTTCCCGGCATTTTCATTTCAATGAAGTTCCCCTTTGTACACACTTAGATTTGAATGAGGTCGATTGATGAGAAGAGAGAAAATGCTAAGTACTTGTCCAGGATTTCTGGCTTTGGGGGGGAGAAAGCACCCTGCCATCTGGATGAACATGAAAAGACGGACTTGAATTATGAGTCGCTCTGATCAATTCTGACTGCATTGCGTTCTGCTTTCGCAATGTGTGTCAAGGGAAGGCTGTGGCGAGGAAGAAAAGCGTACAGCGTGCTGTTCGGCTACCTTTGTGGGTTTCCCGGTGAAATAAAGAGGCTATAAGTCACGGAAACCAATCATTAAAAGGGAGGGGGGTGAGGGGGAGAAAGTGATAGATGGTCACTTTGATGAATGAGGTAGTGGGGGGGGGGGGGCTGTGTGTGCGTGGTGTGCGTGGTGTGTGGGGGGGTCCTTACCTGTCCGGGTTTGCCGTTCTCACACAGGAAGGCCTCATATTGGGTGGCGAATTCGGGCGCGTTGTCGTTGATGTCCATGACTCGGATGGCGACAATGGCTCTGGAGATCTGGCTGTGGTTTTCTGATTGAGAGGGAAAGAGCCAGAGGATACAAGAGTTTAAACTGTGCACAATAGAGCCAGGTTTGAACTTATGCTTTCATTTTATTGATATACTTGCAAAGATTCGTTTCCGAGGGGATTTTGAATAAGTCAGTTAGCGAAAACATCAAAATTTAAGTAATTGAGTCTGCTTACTTGAATTCAAGAACCTAAACAACTCACAACAATATGTTTTAGAATGAATAGCTGCAGCTTTAATGTCGATGTTCCTAAATTCATCTCCGGAGATAACGAGAGGGGCACACAATAAGCCACATCAATCTAAATTTTAGTCTCTATCAGTGATGCAAAACAGGATCCCAGACGTCAGACAGGAGAGAGGGGCCCATCCAAAGTGCTTTTGAAAATCCCCTGTACACTGTCATCTTTTAAACATGAGTATTAAAGCATGCATATTAATGAAGCATTGGTAACTGAAGTTTAAAAAGACAATAAAAGGCTATCCAATTAGAAGTAGGCTTTACAGCAATTATTCATCACTGGTAATTGACAGTGCCTTCGGAGAGCTGCCGCTTGTATTTATGAATCACTGGTTGTAAATGCCAACTTTTAAAAAATCAATTAACCACTAATACGTCCCTGTGTGGGAATGTCGCTCTGGTCACTTCATCTGCGCCTTTAGTTTTCATTTGAAATGGATCTTGCTCTTTGTTATTTTTGACTTAATACAATAGATCATAATGGAGTTCAGGATCGTGATGTCATATTGCAAAGTATTATGGGGTTTGCAGCAGGTGTTTTCCACAATAAACTAATGGAGGTTTTAAAAGGTAAAACACTGGAGTTATCGTTCATATAAAAGCATTTTGACTCTACATTGTCTTAGATGTATTTACCAGCAGTGACTTGTAGCTAATGTTAGTCTATGGACAACGTTTTCTAGCACCCACAAACATGGTGGATTTCCGTGTACTTTTTTCCAGAACTCTATAAGCAAAAGGCCCTGTGGTATACTGAGACCTGTGCTAAAAAGCTGACTGATTTTTATCTTGGATATGTTTGTGTTGGCTCTCAGTCATCCAGGAATTCTCCATCGTAGTAGAGATTTTGAGATGCCGTCGACCAGACTTTGTTGATAGAGTTGAGGATGTTTCGTTTCAATCTTCAGAAACTTCTTGTTCTTGTAGTCAAAAGTCAGACTGGTTACAAACACAAGCTAGAGGCCTAGTTATCCTGGATCGAGTTCACCCAAGTTACCAGAGCTTTCTGAAGATTGAGGCGAAACATCCTAGACCTAGACAAACTGGCTTCGATCGTTTCCACCTACCCTACTGCACTCTGCCTTATTCAGCTCTACTCTACTTGGCTTGGTTTTGAAGTTTGAAGTTTAGTTTATTTAAAGGACAATGTGCAGTTACATTAAAAAGATGGCTGCACCAGATTTAGCACAATGCTACTTTCCAGTATTGTTTCCATTACTTTGTAGAGTCTGGTACTGTAGCCATGCCATGGTGTATCCATGAATATGGCTTTGCTGTGGTCTTTACTGTTTTAGTAACTGGAAATGTGTAGTTAGCATCTAAGCTTAAGGCCATATAAAATGAATATTATATCAGAGTGTAAGTGAGGCTGGAGAGTATGTTCATACATTTCATAAAGTACTATTTCTATGACCAAATTAAAGTTTTTATTATGTACTTTTTCTGAGACTGTAACTGTAGTAACTGTCTCAGGACCCCCCAGGAAGCAATATTTGGTATCAAAAGAATTACTTTTTACAATATACAGTGCCTCTCGAAAGTACTAATACACCTTGAATATTTGCACATTTTGTCATGTTTACAACCATAAACATAAATATTTTATTTAGATTTTTTACTGAAAGTTCACACACAAGTAACAGACAACTGTGAAGTGAAAGCAAAATGAGTAAAATTTAGTACTAAATTTAGTACAGTTAGCAGTAAAGTGGGCTGATGGAAACACTTCAAAGGCAGGTAGAGTAGAGCAGTGTAGAGTAGGGCAGGTGGAAACAAGCCATTAGGGTCCTGACCAAAAGGACAAAATCCCAGGTGCAAACAGCCAAAATTAATTTCCATTCCAGAGAGGAGGAGATGAGGAGCCAGCTGGATGCCTCCCTTAACCCTTGGGTTTCTCTGCGGAAATGTGAGCTAGCCTCTGTATATAAACTGTTTTATGTTTTCATAGACTAGGATTGCACACGATGAAAGGGGGTGAAGAACATGAGACATTCAGCAAACCCGCCACACTGTTCTATGTGTTACTGAATGTTATAAGAGGTCTAAAGCAGGGCAGGTGCTCACGGGACATTACCAAACCATTACCATAGAGATCTACCCTGAATAAAAAGTTGTCCAGCTTCATAGCACAGATCACCATGAAGTTACCTCAATTCTCTCCCATCCAGTTTATAAATACAGGAAGCTAGTTTGCATTTTTTATGAATTGTGTTGAAAATCCAGTAAAAATGTTCTTGGATACAGGATGTTGAAGGGGTGGTGAGCTGAGTTTCTTAATCTGATAACCTATTAAAAAGTATCTTAATTTATATAACCAAGCAACCACATGCCATTTCAAAGCACAACCCCATGAAATTGAAACACAGAATCAGCTGTAAGGAGTGGGATCATTCGTCAGAAAATTAGAATTTCAAGTATCCAAGATGCCTTAGTCCAATGTCAAGGACTCTCCACAAACTTTTAACACTTCAGATGGAACACCCAGTAACACTTAACAGTCTGACATTGGATTGAACTGACGTGAATTGCCTGCCACTGCGTATTTGTGCCAATATGTCTGCGATCCCCTCTCTTAAGCACTACTTTTTGAACACATGCGGCTGATAAGAACGTGCCCTGTAGGGACAAAGGGCCAACAGCTGGTGCCGGAGACAGGTTGAAGAAGGGGTAAGCGGAGAGGATAGGAGAAATTGACAGAGTGAAAGACAGTGATGGATGGATTAGGACACGCCGGGAAAGGGTGAAAAAGAGAGTGACTAGGCCCTGTGTTACCAGAGTGCCTTTCCCCCCGATGACGGCCAGACAGGGACCGGAATCTGATTAGTCAGATGTCAACCGGTGCGCTGAGAAAAAAAAAAAAAAAACATGCCTCCATTTTGGGTGGCAAATGGCATCCAGGCTCCAAAAAACGGGGAACAAATCTCCTCCTTTTCATGCCGCCGAAAACCCACAATCCGTGAAGAAAACTGCCATATTTACTTTGGCAAATTCCTATTAGGTGTTGCCATTATCTCCAACCACAGTTACTTTGCCAGTAGGCATGAAAACACGCTTAAAATATACACACGCACATGGCTTATCAAATGAGACACATTCAATTCCACCTCTAACCAGTCTGCTACGACGGCGGCGGTGCTAGATATGTCTGGGTATAGCACCGGCAAAACATTCTGACAATGTTATTTTTTTTTTTTCCCTCCACTGACAATTAATGTGTTTGCTTTGATTACGGGCATAAAAGGACAGACAGAAAGACGAGGCGTGTAGCAAGGAGAGGGGGGAAGTTACAAGCTGCGTAAAATTTCTATTTCAATAGCTTTAAGGGGTACATTAAGCTTTATCACAACATACAGCCCCCCCGAAACAATCTGTATGCAAATAGTGCCTTTACGTATGGGCTTGAGCTGTTTTTGTAGCTCTGCCGGCAAGAATTTTTCAACCTAGTCAGTGGGTTTTGCGCTTCGCAGATGTTCTTTAATCTGTAATGGATGCTGGCACAGGAGCAACCCACTCCGCCGATGTCTTTAAAACTGTTTATTTGATATGTCTTAATGTTCTTGCTCTTTCACAAATTGACTCGCGGTCTGTTTAATTCAATCAAAACTCAGGCAAATTAACGCGCTTAATGCCTGCGCGGATCCGAACGCTAATTGTTTGTGCCGTAAAGAGTGCAATTCAGAGAGTGCACAACAGGGGGCGTGTCGCAGGTCAGCGGCTCCGGGGGCTCGGATGTGGGACGTGTCTTACTGCGGTGTTTAAAGACTATGTGCCAGCAAAGACGCGGCGGTGTCTGGGTGTTAAAGGGTAAAGTAGCCTTCACTTACAAAGCAGCGTTTTGCTAATAGACAGGGCCGTTTACTGACTAGCTGGGGCCCGGGGAAAGAAGAGTTCATATGGGCCCCCTTGCCTCATTTTCCTATTATTTTAATTAGAAAATACGCCGCAAAAAATATATCCTAACACTAGTCAAATAAGGAATCTGATAGGGAATCTTATTTGACCATATTGTGAGAAATTTTGACTTTCCAAGTAAACAAAATTAAGAAAATATAATACAGCTAATTTGACCTGGTTGACATCGCTGCTACACTGCAAAAAGTCCACTTAAAAAAAATAAGAAAAAAAAATACTAAAATAAGAAAAATAATACTTAAAACAAATAAGAAAATAATACTAGCCCCATATCACCCTCAGCAATCTTGAAACTAGCATTTTTAGACTAAAAACAAGCAATGTTATCTTTTTTCAAGCAGAAACATTTAGAACTATTTTCTTAAAACAAAGAAATATTCACTTATTTTTGGTCTTGACTAAAATAAGAAAAAAAATGGCTTAGTAAATATAACTTGAAATTGGAACAGCAGATCTAAATACAAGCATAGAGTTGGGTCTGTTTTGGTTTGATACTTATATTTTTCCTTTTATCTTAATACTAGATCATGCAAAATCTTTAAACAAGAAATTATATCTTATGAAATTCCAGTTCAGGTACTTTAACTTTGGGTCAATCATCTTAAAATGTGTAAAATACTTATTTTAAGCCTCACAGTACTTGAAACTAGCAGTTAATACTCAATACAACGACTATTTCACCTAATAAGATAATTAAGTAAAAATTACCTTAAAACTAGCAAAATTATCTTGCCTGACATTTTTATTTTAAGCAAAAATTACTTGCGAGTCAAAAACAAGTATTTTTTGTCTTAATTTAAGAAATTATATCTTGCCAAGATTTTACTTTTTGCAGTGTAATAGATAACCTCCATGTTTTCAGCCTTATTCCAGCTTCTGCATCCTCTTCACAACCATTGACTTTGCACGAAATGTGATCTGTAGTAACTCTTACCTTTAGTGTTTACCACTTTCCATAAAAATAAACATTAGGGCTTCATCCGTTCGGTTTCATCCCCTTGCATACTGTTTTGGTTGTATGCTCTTCATTAAATAATGTTCATTTATTATTCGTGTGATCTTAAAGATGTGTGAAAAAACAAACAAAGACACTAGTGTTTGTGTAGGTTCTCAGTCTTCTGTGTCAACGAAGACTGAGACAATAGGGAGTTAACGAGCCATATCAACTATGAATAGGCTTAGATGTCCGCCTACCTTTTACACCAAGAGAGGAGGGGCTTAGAGGTCAACTCCTCCTTCTGGTTCACTCTTAAGAGAGCCAGGTCGTGCTCACGTCTTTAGTAGCCGATGACGATCTTTGGACTAAGATCGAAACGTCCTACACCTCAACCACAGAGTACAGATGAGGACTGAAGAATTTTTGCCTACGATTGACATTAGTGTGTATTTGACTTGACCCAGTGGCTGTATGGGTGTAGAAAAAAGGTCAAATATGCACTAATATCAAGTTTTTCTCCAGATAATGAGCTATTATGCTATTATGATAATGCACCTTTAAGCACCGCGGAACTAAGTTTCTCTGCGACTTTCCGCATGGATGCCATTGAGTGGTGTTACTCAAAATTGCCTCAGAACCCAGAGGAGCCTCCATCCATGCCCCAGGTCGCTGCGGTGTAGAGAGAGAGAGAGAGAGAGAGAGAGAGAGAGAGAGAGAGAGAGAGAGAGAGAGAGAGAGAGAGAGAGAGAGAAAAGAGTGGCTGTTCCGCTCTCTAGCAGCAGCACATAACCCTCGCTCTCATTCTCCTGCAACTTTCTCCGCAACCAAAGTGACAGTTTATGATCAGTTTAATCGCAGGTGCTGCCTCTCGCTTCCATCTCCTTTCTCTTTACTCCGATAACCGGACTCTGTTTTGTCGATATGCAGCATATACTGTGTCTGATTTATGCTACGTGTGCACTTAGATCACTTCCTTTCTTCCCCAGTGATTCTGTGAGCGTTTAGCGAAGGCATCACGCTCCATCGACTTCCCGGTGTGACGTATCTCTGAGCGTGTGCTGGTGTTTTGAGAGCCCGAGAGGGAGACCAACCGAGAATGCAGGAGTATAAACTAATCTTATATGCTTTTGATGAGGATGACATGATTTGGCATGATGTAGGGTACAATATACAACCATTAACGCAGGGAATTAGGATTTGTGTGGAAGTAGCGGTTACTTACTGACTTCTGTGGCGGTTACTGTGATGTTGTGCCACATGTCAGTCTCTCGGTCCAGAGGTTTGGCCAGAGTGATCTTTCCATCGTCCACATTTATGTTGAACTGCCGCTCCAAATCTGTGTGTCGGTCAATGAAGTATCTGCGACAAAAAAACACACCACAAGACCATTCATCATCAACAAACATCAAGCCAGGATTAATAATTCTAGTACGACATTCAATCAACAGTCTCAAGTCTTTTTGAGCTAGTCGTGGGACAAGAGAATCGTCCAGGAATGCTCCATTTCAGTAGACATCTTCACAATAAGCTGTGTTCACGTTCTAGAATTTCATCAGGTCACAATTTCAGTCGGAGGGCAGGTGCCAATATAACTTTATAAGAGATAAGATTGGTCTTTATTGATCTCACAATGGAAAAATTGACAGCTCTTCGGACGGGATCACACAAGGGGCTGCAAAAAGTCAGTGCCATCAAGAAGAAAATGGTTTGCAAACAGTGGTGCAAATGGTTTATGGAAGAGAGACCATTTCTGAAGGAAATCTAAAACAGAAAATCCACAAATGGAACCTGATCATTGATAGGCAGAGTTTGGATCTGCAAATCTTTCACATCTTTTGGCTGAAACCGGGACCAGAATCACGTCTGTCACCACTTTTAATGAGAAAATAATAGACCATATGTGCTGAAAACGAATAAGTTGAACATTGCGGCAGTTTCTGTTTAGTGTACAAGCCCAGCAGTGACAGGGAACGCACCCGATTGGACAGCTGTGTTGAGTAGAGGCACCAAACACAGCTGTCTTCTCAGTCAGACGTTTGAGCGAGATATCCTCCCAGTCCTCCCAGTCCCAATGTGTGGATAGTTGTTCATGTAGGCTCTGAGTCGTCCAGGACTTATCCATCGCCTGGACTTGGTTGACTGAGTTGTGCCAATCAATACCAGTCCAGTCGACGATATTTGAAAAACCTCTCCCATCGTTTGAGCTTAAAACAATGGCGAGCAAACAGTGAATGACCTAATTTGCTAAAAGGCATTTTATCTTTTGCCGAAACTTCAACACATTCAACGCATTGTTAATGATTCTGCGGAGGGACATTACACCTCCCCACTGCGTGTGAATGTCACCACCGCACACTTCCACTTGTCTACCCAACAAGCCGTTAGCTATTTTGTTTACCAGAGCGCTATTTATCAAGAGAGGGCTTTAGATTAATGCACATTTAAGACTGCCCGAGGAATAATTAGGAGCCTCACCTGAGCAGCAGGGGGCATTAAAGTGTAATACGTTGTGGGAAAAAACGCTGTTCTGACCACAGTGACACTTCCCCCGTGCTAAAACAACATTAGTATGGGGATGTCAGGGTAAGGGATGGGCCGCTGTTAACCCCGTTTGGATCTGTCAACACTCAATGGCTCCCACGGGGTTTGCATTAATGAGTTAGGACAACAGGCTACAACAACAGAGGCAAAGGGGCTAATAGAGGAGGCTCACATGAAGCACTGGCCGGCATGTTGTATGTAACCTTGTGTTTTCTGCCATGTTTACCTGAAGACCATGGAAATAAAGGGATCTGCCCATTCAGCAAAACTGTGCCCGTCACAGAAAGGGGAGTGGGGTGGCGTGAAATGAGAAGAAATTGCAATGTTCGATAATATTACTGCAATATTTGACTGAATCAGTATAAAACAGTACGTTATGTTAAATTTAAAAAGGAAAGTAAGTGATTTGTTGTTCAGCACATACAACACATACAAACAAGGCTTTTAATACATGCTGAAACAAAAGCAAAAGAAAATCAAGGCTAAAATGTTCAGAAATTGAAGTCATAATATATATTATTATTTTTTTGACTTTATCAAAAATGTCCCAAAAAATGTCTAAATCTCAGATGAAACAGTTGTCAATCATTTTTAGGTTTAGATTTTTAGATTTGCTGCTAAATGTTAATTGTATTATAATCTGTATATTGTGAATTGACTGTTGGCAACTTGCACTTTTTTGAACTGTATCTTGATATGTGTTTAATGATTGTATTGATATGTGTTTAATGATTGTATTGTTGGGGACAACGGATGGAAAGTTGCATTGTGCTAAATCTGGTGCAGCATCTTTTTAATGTAACTGCACATTGTCCTTATAAATAAACTAAACTTCAAACTTCAATCAGGTGCATTTTGGCCATTTGGAGATATATTGTGGGGCCCTGTACAAAGATCAAAATGATTTGAATGATCTACCAATGGAATTGGAAGTACAGTATGTATTTACGTTCAGGAAAACTAACAAATATACAAACACAAACTGTTTTCTTAGGGCGTTTTACACATGTTGGGGCGGTTTATGGGTCGACCTGAGGTCGCTCTAGTTTCAGCAGCTTTTATTTCACCTTTAGTTCAGTCTGGTTCACTGCCCTGTTAATACGGTGACATGCAGGTGTGTGCTTACCCCGGGTCATTTCTCTCTTTCTCTCGTGGCTAAATACAGTGAGGCTGATGTCTCTGACAGAAGAGAAATGCCCTGTGTGTGAAAGAAATGGCCTTAAAACAGAGAGGCTTTACTGTGGAGACAGCCTGGTCTCACTAATATGCATGTAAATACCAGGCCTTTTAAAGCGTGTCATCTCCATGCATTTTTCACATTTTGAATGTCCATTACACGCCATAATGTCCCTGTATCAGCGCAGAGGTGAAGAGAGGGAGAGAGAGAGATACCTCGATAAAGTTGATCCAATTTTGTTTCATCCTGAGGCAGCATGTAGAATATTACATGCTAGAAGCCCCTTCACTCAAAAAGTAGAATGAAAATGAAACTATAGGTCTGTCCGAGGTCGGCTGCCTTCACACCTGGATCGAGGCAGAGTCAGAGACAGTGAGACTGAGACCGCTCTGAGTCCAGCGAGTGCAGATCTTTAGACCGGACAGACGCAGTAGCTTGATGAGAGGCACTAGCTTTACCACTGCGCATGCGTCCAGTGCTAGTTTCTTGTAGAAAATCCCAGAAAATCACTATTAACAGCGTTTAGACTTTGTATTACATAATATACATGACGTAACCCTAGCCTGGCTAGCACCAGACTACAGATCACAAGTGAATATTTAGTCTGGGAATCACCCGTTCATATTCTCGTAGGAGAGGTGTGGTTTACGATTGTCCGTAGCCGTTTA